>JAOPJM010093328.1:0-14111 GCA_027124095.1 Muusoctopus leioderma
GGTTAGTTTGAAAAAATATATAGTTAGAAGAAGAAAAGAGAAAAAGAGAGAAAATAAATAACTGACTTTACGATGTAAAAGAGGGGGTGGGTAGCAGGATGTTTTGTGTACAGTCTCTCTATATATATATTCTACAGTCTCTATCTTTACGAAACCGGTTTTTTTTTTTATTGTAAGAAACAATTATTTTTGTAAAAAGAGACAGAAAAAAAACAAACAAAACAAAACAAATAAAATAAATCAAAGGTGGTTCACAAAGACTGGCCATTGTGTGTGTGTGTGTGTGTGTGTGTGTATGTGTATGTATATATATGTATGTATGTATGTATGTGTGTCTATGTATATGTGTGTGTGTCTGTATGTATATGTATGTGTGTGTGTGTGTATGTATCTATGTATGTATGTCTATGTATGTCTGTGTCTGTCTGTCTATGTATGTCTGTGTGTGTGTGTGTGTGTGTGTGTGTGGAGGGAGGGCCACAACCATGACTTAATCATGCAGCTGGCCTCCAGCCTCCGACACTGGGGAGCAGTAAGTTATCCTCAGATCGGAGTGCTGGCCCTGGCCTGAATCTTTTCCAACAGAGTGGACTCCACTAAAGGCACCCAAGGACAGGTGGTGGTGGTGGTAAACTAGGTTAGGACAACACTAGTGAAGTGTGTATATATGTGTTTGTGTAGAGAATACTGTATGTATATATATGTATATAAATATATATATATATATATATATTGTGTGTGTAAAATACTGTGTGTGTGTGCATGTGTGTCAAAATACTGTGTGTATATACACACACTCACACACGCACCTATATTCATACTATATATATGTGTGTTTGTTTGTGTGGAGAATACTGTGTATGTATGTATGTATGTATGTCTCTTTCTGGGTTTTTGTTTCAAATTTCACACCAATTGAGAAAGAGCTGGTTTCTAACCTAGATCTAAGGCTCTTTCAGTGGAATTTAGACAACACCAGCTAGGTATTTGTGCATGTGTGTGTGCATGTATGGATGTCATTACATGTGAGGATCCGTTTGTTTGCTTTATGTATATTTACTCATACATACGTTTGCATGTCTAGACATGTTCATATGTATTTGTATGTATGTATGTATGTATGTATGTATGTATGTATGCATGCATGCATACATGTATGTATGTATGTACGTGTGTTTGTATGTATGTATGTATGTATGTATGTGTATATTTGAAGTTGTAAGTATATTTTCATGGTTCATCAGTCAAATGTAAAAAATAAAACACCTTTGCTCAGTTATTTATTATTTGTAATGTAATTTTTAAGAAATAAATACTGAAATAATTTTATTCTTGTTTTATTGTTTTTTTTAAATTTGGAAATCTATGTGAAGAAACCATTTTTTAATGTTTGCATATAGTATGTCTGTCAAATATTATGTATGACATATCGTATGTTGTGTATGACATGTCTTATGTTGTGTATGACATATCTCGTGTTGTGTATGACGTGTTGTGTAGGTCATATCTTGTGTTGTGTATATAATATCTTGTGTTGTGTAGGTCATATCTTGTGTTGTGTAGGTCATATCTTATGTTGTGTATATATCTTGTGTTGTGTATGTCATATCTTATGTTGTGTATATAATATCTTGTGTTGTGTATGTCATATCTTATGTTTTGTATGTCATATCTTATGTTTTGTATGTCATATCTTATGTTTTGTATGTCATATCTTGTGTTGTGTATATCATATCTTGTGTATGACATGTGTTGTGTATGACATGTTGTGTATGACATCTTGTGTTGTGTATGACATATCTTGTGTTTATGTCATATCTTGTGTTTATGACATATGTTGTGTATATCATATCTTGTGTTGTGTATGTCATATATTGTGTTGTGTATGTCATGTGTTGTGTATGGCATATCTTGTGCTGTGTATGTCATATCCGGTGCTGTGTAGGTCATATCTTGTGCTGTGTAGGTCATATCCTGTGTTGTGTATGACATGTTGTGTATGTCATATATTGTGTTGTGTAAGGTCATATCTTGTGTGGAAATCTTCTCAGTATATTTTCTGAAACCTCAAACAATAAAGTTGTTGATACAGTGACGTCAGGTTGTTAACTGAAGGTCAACAACAATAGCTCAGGTCAAATAGGACTACAGTTAAAGCCAAATCCAAATCCAAATACCGCCTGTCCTTAGGCTAGAGAGTAAATACCTCATATGGGACACCACTGTCAGCGACTCTTTCACTCCATCACACATCCTAAATACTGTGGCAGAGGTGAAGGGGTTACTGTATCCATGGCCGAACGGAATAAATTGCTGAAATACCGTAATTTGACAGAGAATTACATTTTTCAGCTCATGGCCTTTTGAGACGTTCGTGGGAGTTTGGTCGCTGACAACAGGGTTTTTACATCATTGGTGGCCTATCTTAATGGCGCATCAGGTGATGCTTGGCTGTTCCAGTGCCCCAGCCTCGCTATCACCCGCGGAAATGCCGTCAGTATTTTGGGGTTGCCTCAAAAACCAGTATTCCCTGTTGTAGTGTGTACTTGAGGGAGCGTGTATGTCTTTTCTTTTTCTCTCTATTCATTTATTCTTTTAATATTTTCTTAATTGTTATCGTTCTCTATATTGTATAAAATATATATTTAACAATAAAATCCTTTCATTTATGAGAATATTAAAACAAAAAAAAGAAAACTGAATTCCTTGTAGTTTGTCTTACGTTATGTTAGGGTTCAACATTTCAAGGGACATAACTCTCTGTATTAATTGTTAACTGAAATTTAAGGACAGCTCCGGTCAAATAGGACTACGGTTAAATTAATTGTTTCAAACATTTTAAATAATTGTTTCTAACATACTACGGTTAAATAATCCAATTCCATGTGATTCGTTAGGTTCAACATTTCAAGGGACGTAACTCATCAAATCTCATTGTATTCTTTTTTAAACTGAAGTTTATCGACAGCTCGGGTCAAATAGCACTATATATATAATTGTCTAACATTTTAAAAGTAATTGTTTCTAACATCATTTTTTTTATTATCGTTCTCTATATTGCAATAAAATATATATTTAACTGTAGTATGCTAGAAACAATTATATGTTAGAAGCAGTTATTAAAAATACGTCAGAAACAATATATTTAACCGTAGTGCTATTTGACCTGAGCTGTAGTTAAACTTAGTTATGTCCCTCGAAATGTTCAACCGAAACCACACAGAATAAAACACAGCAAGACAGAAAAGAGAACAGTAAAAGAGCCGCAGAGAGGAAAAGAGTGCGTCGGCAGGTCAGGAGTAGTGTTGGCGGATTACGGGAAGCATAGAATTTTTGAAGGATACAGTGTCCCGACAGTTAATAACTGACACAGGTAATTTATTCCATGCTTCAACAATTCTGAGCGTAAAAAAATGTTTCCGAAAGTCATGGGCTGTTTTTTGATTTTATAAGTGTGACCACGGGTGGTAGAGATGTTGAATTCAAAAAGGTGGCCAAAGTTGTTGGTGGAGAGATGGTGGGTAATCTTATGGGTAATCTGTGGGCCACAACCAATAGATTGTACATAATGTCTATTACAGGATTTGAAGTGGAAGTCTGGGTATGATAGAAGTAAAGCCAAGAGAAGAGTACAATAAGTTAGTCTGGGTGGGGGTAGAGTACAGCTAGTAAGTTTTTTAAGAATAGAAACTATTATGATAGTGACAGAAGTGACATGAGAAAGGACACGACATGAACAATGGGCCAAGTATAGGAGGTTTCCATTATAAGAGGGTTCATTGATAAGAAATCTGGCCTTATTTCTATAACACCAGTTGTTATTTTTGTGGTTGTTTAGCCATAGGTCATCCCTGATTGAGCAGACCTATAATCAAAGGTGTTCAAGCATAGTCATCCAGTCTTTGCTTAAGACATAATGTACCCAGGACTATATTACCCTGAATATATATATCTCCTGTTTTTGAGATGGTAGGGTGTGATTTGAGGGAGATGTGGATGCTATTTCTAGCAGGTCAAGTGAACACCTAGAGACTACCTCATTGGCTCAAAAAACCAGTGATAAAAAAAGATGTACCATTGCAGAGCATATTTGTATGTTTTCTACAGAGCCAACAGTTCTCAAGACTGATATAGTTTTGGGTTCTGAAGAGAAAGCTAAACCAAGTGAGGAAAATTGAGGCTGTATTTATAAAGAACTATATTGTACAGTAACAGCAACTTATTCAATATCAATTATATAATATAACTATATTGTACATTAACAATGTCTTAATTAAACAAGAAAACATTAAATAAATGAATGAATAAATTTACCATTAAAATTAAAACTCTTAATGATAAATGTATTTTCTTCCTACCAAAACAAGAAAATGTTGAGATATGTTAATTTTGTCAGGCATATTGTCAGTTTTATACAGATATTTGCATACAAGAAATCTGAGATCAAGTGATTGTTTTTGTTTCTTTCTGACAACTAGTAATGAAAAGATCACATTATATTTTGAATGTGCATTTAAGTTCAGTAAACACAATTTCACTTCAGAAAAAACAGAAAAGCCTCAAGATGCATTATTACAGTGATAAAATTTCAATACAAATATAAATAAATTCCATACATTATAGTGTTACTCTGAGAGATCATAATAAAAGAATATATATATCTGCCTTATCTCAGTTTGGAGATTATAGATAATCTTCAGACTTCTGTTGTTGTTTTATGGTTTTACAGAGAAACATGAAACTGGGAAAACAAAAGATCTTCAGATAATAAATACATCAATAAAATTTACCCATATCATCATCCTCCTCCATATCATCATCCTCATCATCATCATCCTCATCATCATCATCATTATTATTATTATTATTCTTAGCAGTTGCTCTATCTATGCTTGAATGAGTTAGTTTAAGCCTGTCCAAATACATATTTCGCCAAAATAAAACTGTACAGATGTGTGAACTGGAGCATGTGCAATCATGATGAAGAATTTGTATATGGTTAGGGCATGTCAGTACATGAGTAATATGCTGTGTGTGTGGAGCTAAAGAAAGGTTATGTATGTGTAGTGGAGTAGAGTGTTCCTGAAGTGCCACATCTAATTGCCAATCATTCAGTTGATTCATACAAACAGCAAACATATTAATGCAAAGAGTATAACTTTAATAAATTTATATACGATGAGAGAGAGAGATAAAATAATTTTAAATTATTATTTCATCACCCAAAATGGATGAGGTCATAAAGTTTGAGTATGTAGTAATCATTCCACAGATAGCTCACAGTGTTCATCTCACAGATGGCACATAGTACTAACATCACAGATAGCATAGTGCTGATGTCACAAATGTCACACATTGTAAATGTGTAAATGACACAGTATAGATGTCACAAATGACACACAATGTAGATTCCACAAATGACACACAATGTAGATGTCACAAATGACACACAGTAGATGTCACGGGTGACACATTGTATATGTCACCTGTGATACATTGTAGATTTCACAGGTGATACATTGTAGATGTCACAGGTGACACACTGTAGATGTCACAGGTGATACACTAGATATCACAGGTGACACATTGTAAATGTCATAGGTGATGCAATGTAGATGTCATAGGTTGCACACTGTAGATGTAGGTCACACACTGTAGATGTTACAGATAACACACAGTACAATGCTGATGTCACAAATGACACACAGTGTAGATGTCATAATTGATACACAATGTAGAAGTCACAAATGATACACAATGTAACAATCACAAGTGATACACAATATAGAAGTCACAGGTGACACATTGTAGATGTCACAGGTGACGCACTAGATATCACAGGTGACACATCGTAGATGTCATAGGTGACGCAATGTAGATGTCATAGGTGACACATTGTAGATGACATAGGTGACGCAATGTAGATGTCATAGGTGACACATTGTAGATGTCATTGTAGATATCACAGATGACGCATTGTAGATGTCACAGATGACACATTGTAGATGTCGCAGGTGATACATAGTAGATGTCATAGGTGACACACTGTAAATGTCACAGATAACACTGTAGATGTCACAGGTAACACTGCAGATGTAACAAGTGATGCACGGTGTAGATGTCACAAATGACACACAATGTAGAAGTCACAAATGACACACAGGTGACCCACTGTAGATGTCACAAGTGACACACAGTGCAGATGCCACAAATGATACACGGCAGACATGTTAAATGACACACATCATAAATGACACATAGTATTGTTGTTGTTTAATTCCAAGTCAGTCCTGAGAAAGCATTCCAGACATGATCATCTTGTCCTTTTTCAGACATAGTGTATCTAGAACAACATTGTAAAATGTATCCTGCCATTTTTTTTTTTTCAAGATGGTAAAGTGTTATTTGAAAGAGATTTGGCTGCTATTTCTAGTAGGTTGAGCAACTAAGCAGGTCCCTGTTGGCTATACACTGTATAGATGTCAGAGATAATACACAGTGTAGATGTCACAAATGACAAGAAATGTAATGTATATCATTATTTTTTTAATAATCATACAATTTTAGCCTTGCAAAACCAATTGGACTAGTTTCATTAGAGAAAGAATACCCATATTCTGTCCACAGAGAGATTAGTAACTTATAGCTATTTACAGTGCATACAATCTAGTATTCTGCTAAACTGTTCAGTCTAATTTGCATAACAATGTGTGTGCAGACAATATGGATTAATTAATTAGCACTGTTAGGGTGGTGGATGGCAAAATCAGTCGCATGTCGGACAAATGCCATACAGTATTTTAGTTACCTCTCTTTACATTCTGAGTTCAAATGTGGGATGTAACATATTCCTAGTAAATAAATTCTACCAATTCCTGTCTGTCCTACCAGGGCAATTAGCTGCAAATTAAGTTAAGCTTCATAGTATAAAAAGCAACTTTTTTTTTTCTGTGAGAATGAATATGGAGACATTGCAAGTGAGAGGTGTGAACCATTTCAACCAACTGTGTGGTGATTTTAATTAACCAGTATGAAGTGAAGATTAAAACCAGATCACAAGATTAATTTACTAACAATTTACCACTGCCCTACAGAACATCAACAGTATCACCTCACCAGTCTCAGAGTACCTGCGAAGGTCACAGATAATACTCTTCTTTCTTGACTAAAACATTAAAAATAAAATCAGTTTCGAGCATGATGAAGATTTGTTTTTGTTCTTTCGAGAAATCAAAGTAGTTATGTTGTACCACAGAAGAATACTCGGTATTTTCTAGCCAAACATCATTTTGAATGAAAGATTACTTGCTCAATGCCAACAATAAAGCATTGAGACTATACTAACGAGAGGGTGATTGAGAGGGATTGGTCACGGGCTGAGAAAGGATCCGGATGATATATCTCATGCTGCATTACATTGGACACCAGAAGATGACTAAAGAACACTTGGAGAAGGACTGTGGAAAGCAAGCTGAGGACCCTTGACCACACTTGGGGAACTGCGCAGACGATGTCCCAAGACAGACAGCTGTGGAGGAATTTTATTGCTGCACGACATGCCAGCCTGCATAACGGGCATTAATTAATTAGTTAGTTAATTAATTACATTTAACTTGGATAGCCCAATGTTTCAAGCTCAATATTAGGAAATATGAGAAGGTGGAAGAGAATTACTAGGAAGAGTAGAATTGCCAGAGAAAATGCTTAGCAGTATTTAGTTATGTCTTTTTACATTCTCACTCCAAGTCCCACTTTGCTTTTCATCCCCCCAATGTCATTAAAATAAGTACCAGTAATGTAATGTACCGGGATCAATTCAATTGGTTATACCCTGTCCCTTATAAATTTGTGGCTTGTCCAATGTTAGAAATCAACAAATACAGTATTTAGTTTAAAAAGCTTAGATTTGAGGTATGAGATGAGTGCTCTATTTTTATCCATCGGGTGGAAGGGGATAAAATTAAGAAAATACCAGTAATATGCTGAGGTAGTTACAATCACATACAGCCCCACCTTATATTACAAAAGAAAGAAAACATTCCAAAAACCAACCTGAATTCATGAAACACTGAATTCTAACTTAATAAGGAAATCAAAATTCAACTGATCTAAACGATGAGGATGATGATCTGTTTTTGTCAGCAGTGTGCACACAGCTGCAGTGGTGGATGTAACACCATAACATACTTGGCAGCTGCACTGTATTTTGGCAAGTGTAATATCAGAAGTATAATATATGGATGCAAGGTGACTTGGTGCATTCACTACAGCACTTAGACTGGATTACTTTCTTTCATTTTTGTTGTTTATTTTCTTACATCTATTTTTCCATGCTACTGCTACATACACAACAGTGAAGGAGAGTATATGGAAGATGCTAGGCATTGGACAAACAGACACAAATACAGTTTATGATTAAACACAATGGTTAGAGTAAGGTTTGGATTCACATCAATGTGTACCCAATAATCCAACATTTCAACTTGATGCTCTATGGTATTAATTTCAATGCCTAGAGTTTCTGCATTATAATATTGACAGGGTTGACCTTTCGTATCTCAGGGTTCAATAAAATAAATATCAATAATATGTTTTTCTTTCTTAATTTGTCAGGAAGGGAGGAAAATATTGTTGCCGTCATTGTTGTTGTTGTTGTTTAGTCCCAGGTCAGTCCTGACTGAGCAGACCTATGATCAAAGGCATTCCAGACATGTCCATCTCATCTTTTTGCATATCGAAAACCACATTTTCAAAATGTCCTGTTTTGAATATGGTACGGTGGGATTTGAGAGATTGGCTGCTATTTCTAGCAGGTTGAGTGACTATGCAGAGGCTCCCTCGTTGGCTCAGAACACATTTATGACCTTTATAGGTGCTTCCAGACTGGTGAGATCAATGTGGTTGATGTTCAATTTGAACTTCTGAAGTTTGAGATCAGCAGGGAAAGTGTAGGTATGGAAGGCATTTAGAGGGTTGCAGCTCAGGAAAGGAAGGATTAGTAAGTGTTTAGTGGAGTGTCTGGTTGGTTAGGGGAATACAATAGAATGATGAAAGGAGAGACAGGTGGGCTTCAGTGGATACGGTATATAGCTTACTAGTTCAGAGGATGTTGCAGTAAGGATAGAAGAGAAATAGTTCATCTGTGAGCCAGTGGTTGTAACATTTTGGTAAGTGGTAAACCTTTCTCAATCAGCCAGATGGTCTTCATTTGGGTATGGTCTAGGACAGGCATGTCAAACACGCGGCCCGCGGGCCATATGCATATAATGTGTACGTGCATTTATACATTTATATTAAATCAAGTGAGTAATCATCGAATAAAATACATAACACCGTAAACTTTCGATGAAGAGGCGGTTTCGAAAATTTTAATCCGGCCCGCGAAAGCCGTAAATATTCGAAATCCGCCCCGCCGGTGATTTGAGTTTGACACCCCTGGTCTAGGATGTTTGGGTATGTAGCAGCAGCAGCAGCAGCACTGTCTCAGATCTGTGAGCAGTACTTCCTTGAGGGTTACACTTGAGCTTTGTAAAGTGTCAGAAAATTATGGAAGCTGAAGTTATTTTCTGGTGCTGAAGAGAAATCCTAGAATTTGGGATGCAGTTTTGGCAATCTTGTCTATGTGAGATTGCCATAAGAAGAAATTATCAGTGATTGTGAGATTAAGCATTTGTAGGAGTGGGAGTTTTAGTTTTATATTGTTCATTTGTAGAAAGGTGTAGTGCAAAAGAAGGCACATGGCCTAATGATAAGGCTATTGGGCTCACGATCGTACGGTTGCGGGTTCAATTCCTGGTCAGGGAGGCATGCTGTGTCCTTGAGAAAGGTACTTTACTCCATGTTGCTCTAGTCCACTCAGCTGTCAAAAATTGGTATTACGATCTGGCGAGGGATGGGCTCCGCCAGGTTTAAAGGTTGCCCAAGACACATGGTGGGTCACAATGGCACCCCTACAACTCTGTCAGAAGTTCTGGAACTCTTTGACATTTTTCATAGTGCAAAACTGTTTCCATGATATATGTAGTGATTATCTTTTGGTGCTACTGAAGTATACTATCCTATCATATTCTTATTGGAGAATGTTTTTTGAGATCTCTGGTCAAGGACGTAGTGTATGTCAGGATGAGTTAGAGAGAGCTCTATCAGCATACTCAGCAATGAAGCAGTGTATCAGGAAATTTTAAACCAATAGATAAGAGACAGATGGAGCCTACAGATGGGAAACTTAGCGAAGAGGTTGCCATACCAGACACAGTTAAAGGCTTTGTTGAGGTGAAGGACAACAATATTGCTTTTACCAAGTTCTGAAGAGCAAGAGACCAATGACGAGTGATATAGGAGAGAATGTCTCAAGCAGATCTGGATCTACAGAAACTGAACTTGTGGTTACTGAGATGAGAGTCTGCAAGTTATGAATTAGGTGGGTATTTACAAATGTTTCCATCACTTTTAAGATATTGGAAGTGAGAATGATAAAGCAGTAGTTAGCCGGGTCAGAAAGGTTGCTCTTCTTTGGAATGGGACACAGCAACAAACAGAGAGATACAAGTAGACAGAAAAATATTGAAGAGCTTGGTGAGGACAGGAGCTAGCTCTTGAAAGTACTGTGTGAGGATAATGGAATAGACTTTGTTAAGACCACTAGCTAAGAAGTTTGGAACAAAACAGGCAGCAAATGTGGTGGCTTTACCAACAGGAGTGCCTCTTATAGTGCCATCTTGGTTAGATTTACTTAACTGACTGTGCTTATTCTACTTACCAGAATGAGTCTTACATTAAATGTAATGTAATTCCAACCTGTTTTCACAGCCTTAATTCCCCCACACACACATATGCATGTACATAACCTCAACATCATCATCAAAAGACCAATAATTTTAGTTCCATTTTCTAATAGGGAAAAAATCACACTCGTCTCCAGTATAACTTTAGTCCAACTGCATTTTGTCAAAACCTTCAGTTAAGATCAATGTATTTCTTCTAAGCTCCTTTTCTCCCTAGCTCGGCTCACAGCTAACCTAAACCAATCTAAAGCTTCATCTTCTCTAAATAACTGCACATGTCTCTCCTGTATGCCATGTACCAGCCAATACATCACTTTCCCAGCATCTTTACATATATATATATATATATATATATACACACACACACACACACACACACAGTACAAATTCAAATAATATGAATTTGATTTAATACAAATTATAAAATGATACGATTTTTCATTTAGTACAATACTAAATTCGATTTAGTATGAATTTTTTTGATGCACAAACATTAAAATCTGTGCATCTTGTGTTCCAGTGACTCGTCAGTCAGTTTGCTTTTAGCTGTCATCGTGTAATAACATAAAGAAGTTCTTTGAGCATTTTCAAAATACAACTGGTATTGTTGGTTTATATAAACCACCCTTAGTAATTATGGTAAAAAGGAAAAATACTTGTACTATAAATGCTTCTAATACAAAAAGAAAGAGACTTACGATTACATTGGAGCAGAAATTTGATGTAATAGAATGCCATACATGTGGCGATAGCAATTCAAAAATTGGCAGAGATCTTGGCATGAATGAATCGACTGTACGAAAGCATACAGCTGAAATATAAGACAAAGGTAAATTAGCCTCAGTTTTTTTTTGTGGTTTGCAAATAACTATAAGAAACAGAAGTGTTGCCATGATAGAAATGGAACGTTTTCTTGCTGTATGGATTGAGGATTGTACGGGGTCTGTTCAAAAAGAAACCGAACTTTAAAAAAAAAAAATTTATTGATTTAATTACAATTTAATCAGACTTGTCTCCTTCAAAACAGTCCCCTCCACTGCTGATACACTGGTCCGAACATTTTTCCAGTTTTGGAACATGTCCTGGAACATCGTTTCAGGGGTAGTGTGCAGTTCTCATAGCAAATTTTCTTCGATCTCTCCTATTGTCTGAAATCGATGATGTTTCAGGGTGGATTTCAACTTTGGGAACAAAAAAAATTTGCAGGGGCCAAATCCGGGGTAGATCGGCTAGGGGACAAGAGTCATCTCGTACTTTGCCAAAAAATCACAGATAAGGAGGAGCGACACATGAATAGATACGTTCTTGTGGTGCAGCATCCGGGTTTTGTTTGTCCGTGCCTCAGGCCTCTTCCTTCACATTTCCTCAGGACATCCAAGTAAAACTCTTTATTGATCGTCTGACTAGGTGGAGCAAACTGATGATGAACAACATTCTTCCAATGAAAAAAGACAATCAATATCACCTTCATATTTGAGTGACTCTGATGTGCTTTTCTTTGGTCATAGCAATGATGATCCAACCCACTGTGACGATTGCCTTTTTTGTTTCGACATCATAACTGTACACTCACATTTAGTCACCTGTTATGATATTTTCCATAAAGTTTTCATCACCATTTGAACTATCAAACAGCTCCTGACTGACTGTGGCTCCATTCTCTTTTTGTTCATCTGTCAGTCGACGCAGCACAAATGTTGTGGCAACATGATGCGTCTTCAATTTTTCTTTTAAAATCATGTGGTACAAACTTTTACAAATGTCTACTTCTTCGGAAACTTCATAGACAGTCAGGAGATGATTTTCACAGCATGCACTTTCACAATGTGATTGTCGTCTGTTATCTTAGAAGGTCATCCAGATTTGGGATCGTCTTCGGTGGTTGTTGTTCTTGATTTGAAATGCTAGTACCACTCCTGACATTGTGTGCAGCTGAAATAATCCTACCCATAGGCCTGTTGCAACATGAGAAAATTCTCTGTAAAAGTTTTTTCTCAATTTGAAACAAAATTTCACACAAACACTTCCAAATCTTTAATTGTTCAACTTGCGACAAATCACCAAGTGCACTAAACATATGTACACTCAAGCCTGTGTAGATCAATGAGTAACTGGTGTGGCATGATATGGCTGTTATTAAACTGAAGATCAAGGTCACCCATACATGAGCATGCTGTGCCAGTTTGTTGACATGCTGTTTTATAATTTCGGTTTCTTTTTGGTCAGACCGTGTAAACAAAAATGTATTCCTCTTTCCAATGCTACAATTCAACAAACCAACACTGAAGAAACATTTAATGAAAGTGCTGGCTGATTTGAACGATTGAAAAATAGAATTCAGCTGCATAATGTGAAACGTTGTGGAGAGTCAGCCAGTGCTGATAAAAAGCTGCAGTAAGTATCCTGCCTTTTTGAAGAAAATAATTGAAGAGAAGGGATATACTGAACAACAAATATTTAATGTGAATGAAACCAGATTATTTTGGAAAAGAATGCCTTCAAGAAGTTATATTTCTAAAAATGAAAAGTCTCAACCAGGATGTAAAAGTTTGTAAGGATCATTGAACTCTTTCCACATTCAGTGAGTTTTGTGACACTAGCTACCCACACCAGTGTGTGTGTATGTGTGTGCGTGTGTGTATTTATATATACAGTCAAACCTCAATTAGTAGAAACAATCCTGTAAAAACCTTGTATATATTGAATTTGTGCAATCTGAAGTTATGTAAAATATGGTATTTGATTGCAGCCCAATGAAAATGTGCAACAAAAATTTTTAGAAACAGTTTTCAACCATTTTCTTAACTTCATTAAATACCAATAGACAATGAAAATATATTTATAGTATAATTTATTTTTATTATAACGTATAAACAATGCAATAAAGTGCATTTCATTTTGGAAAATTACATTTTAAAATTTACACAAAAAAAAATATATAATTATACAGAGGAATGTGTAAATGTAAACAAATTCTAAATGTTAACATAGCAAAAGAAATTAATTATTTCTTTAGATGAACAACAAGCACTCAAACAAGTAGATAAGAATGAAGAAGATGCCATAAAGTTGTAGATGAAGGAGATCTCCATCAAGGAATCTATTAATATAATACACAATGTTTCTATTTTCCATTCTGTTTCTCTGTACTGAAATGAACTAAATGACTTGTCAGTGAATACAATATATATATATAGATATATATATATATAAATATATATATAAAACATATATATATAAAAAATAATAAATGGATCTCCATCTGAATTTCAGACGATGAGTGTTCAGTTGTTCGATCAACTGAACTACCAACTCACTGAATTAGCG
>JAOPJM010093610.1:0-14109 GCA_027124095.1 Muusoctopus leioderma
GCTTCGGTCGCTTAAATAGGTTCGTTATAGCTTTGGCTTATACTCTAAAAACATGTTTCATGTAAACATAGATTTATTGAGTGCTTATGTTCCTATATAGCAAATACTGATTTATAGACTATATATCAGTATTTCTTCTCTAGTATATATATATATATATATATATATATACGTTAAGAGTAACGAACTGGAGAAAAGTGTGTGGTAATATTTATTTAATCCGATTCAGTCCCTTATTACCCCGGTGTTTCTCCGACTGAATCCCTATCTGAGGAACCGACGTTGGGACTGAATTGGATTAAATATATATATATATATATATATATAGGTGTGTGTACAAACGAAAGAAAAAAAGCACTCAACACATATTGTGGAAGTTAAATACATACTTAACTTCAACAATATGTGTTGAGTGCTTTTATCTTTCGTGTATTAACATTACTTTATATATATTATATATATGTATGTATGTATGTATGTATGTATACATACATATGTATGTATTAACAGGGTGATTTAGTCCCGCATTACTTTGTGTTTCGTGGACGCAAAGATACACGTCTATCTCCTCCTTTGCCCCAAATGCATCTGAGGAGATAAACGTACATCTTTGTGTCTACGAAACTCAAAGTAATGTGGGGGACTATGTTACACTGTTAATATACACGTGTGTGTGTGTGTATATATATATATATATATATATACATATATATATATACACATATACATACCCAGTGCTGGATTTAGACTTGGTTAGGCCCTAAGCTATAGAAAGCTTTGAGGCCCCTTGTTAAAAACATATATGGCCTTTTTAATATTTTGAGGCCCCTGCAGATGGTGAGGCCCTAAGCTGTAGCTGGTTTAGCTTATGTTCTAAATCCGGCCATGTATGTATATATATAGTAGTAGTAGCTTTATATGGCTAGTACAGACAAAGAAGAGAACAGTAAATAGTAGAGTAAATGTATATTTGAAGATGAGAAATTCAATATCCCTTATTTACTACCTGAAGACTGCCCTCAGTGAGAAACTCCTGGATGGTGGTAGTAAATACATTACATTGAACATTTTATATAGATGTAATATACCGGAATAAAGTACAAATATGAAGCTAAGAGTTTTCACATTAACAATATCAAAATATGAAATTCGTTCCCATCAGCAGAACCTTGGTGTTTGTTTTTGTTTGTTTTTTTTTCTAGTAGTTGACTTCAGATATTTACATGTTTACTGTTTAATATGTATATTCATACTCACACACATATATAGTATATTGAATGAATTCTACCAAGGGCCTTTTAAGACTGGTGATTATTTTAAAGGCAATGTGAAATGTGCAACCTAGCTATTAATATACATGAATAAATTTATTATAGTTTATAATTAATTTCCATTATAATTATTTGTAGATATTTGCCAAAGCTGCTGTATTACTTGCCTAAACTCCATGGAGATTTCCAATTGTATTGTCTGGAAATATTGCTTGGGAATATCAATAATGTTGAAGATGCATTCAAAGAGTTAAAGAGCAAATATTTCCTCACTTTCTTTGCTCACAGGTAAGTATTTTCATTCTTCAATAATTTCTACCATTTTTTTAAAGGGTACTGAATTGGAAGAAATATTGTAACACTGAAATATTCAATTGGATAAATTCAAATGATTGTGCTCTCTACAAAATATAGTTCCTTGTCGTGATGAATTGGCAAAAGAAAACCCCCAGTAAAATACTGCACTAGATTAGATTATTTAGTTTTGTTTTTGTACATTCTGAATTCAAATTATCCTGGGGTCAACTTTACCTTTCCATTTTTCTGATATCAATAAAATAAGAGTTGTTAATACACTGGGATGAATTCAGTTGGTTATATCCCTGCTCCTTCAAAAATTGACCTTGTATGTAATTGTAAGAAATCTGTAATTTTTTAGCGTTTTCATCTAAACCAGTCGTCCCCAAAATTAGTAGCACAGCCAGCTAATTGAAAAGAAGCTATGGAATAATTTAGGAGAGGTGAGTCATTATCTAGAAAGAGCTAAATTTCACTGAAGCACATGTTAGATATGAAAAAAAGTAATAAATAGTTATATCCGATATAATACTTACCTAACATGCCCATATGGTGAAATTTGCCATAGTGTTCAGAAATTGGTGAATATCTAAAGCATGCATAGTATAATACAGGTCTTATATAGGGGCTAAATCAAATCTATTGTAACATACTTCTCTATATGACTATAATTAGGTTTTGCTTAAATTGTGTTATTAATTATTAGTATGTTTTTAATGATTGTGTTATATTTATTAATGAAGAGCAGAGGAGTCATAGAAATTAGGAGTAAATGTCATTTTACATCCTCAGTTCAAATCCTGATGGGAGTCAACTGTGTTTTTGCTTCCTCTGGGTTCAATAAAATAAGTGCCAGTAATATATTTAGTGTGTGTGTGTGTGTGTGCGTAACCAGGGTTCTACGCTCTGTAATCTGGTAGTTGCTAAGGAAACTAGGAGTAGATGAATGGCTTATGAGGGCCATGTAAGCCATGTACAGAGGTAAAGTCAGCAAGGTGAGAGTTAGCAATGAGTATAGTGACAAATTTATCATGCAGTCCCTTTCTATTTATCAAATCCTCCAAGCCTTAATAGAGGAGTTTAAGACCAGCTGTCCATGGGAACTCCTATATGCTGATGACCTACTTTTTATAGCTGAATCTGTAGTAGAATTAGAGAAGAAATTCCAAACATGGAATCAAAGCCTAGAATCAGGAGACCTCAAAGTAAACTTAGCAAAGACTAAAGTTTTAGTAAGTAAGAAAGAAGACAGGTCTCTAATACCATCAGGGAAGCGACTGTTCTTGATATGCAGAAAAGAAGTTGGTAGAAACTCCATATGGTGTACCCAGTGTAGCCTGCAGTTGCACAAGAGGTGTAGTTGGATCATAGGCAGGCTAACAGAGAAGGTAGACTTTGTATGCTCAGGAGCAGTAAGCACTAAGAGCATACATGAAATAGTTTCTCTCAAATGCATGGATGGTTCCCTAGAAGTAGTTGATAGCTTCTGTTACCTAGGTGACCTAATTATCAGTAGAGGTGAGTGTTCCAAAAGTTTAGTAGCCAGAGTAAAAATACGATGGAAAAAGTTCAAGGAGCTATTACCTCTGCTGGTAACAAAGGTTTTCTCTCTCATATTGAAGGACAGATTGTATGATGCTTGTGTACGAAGTGCAATGCTGCATGGTAGCATGACATGGGCCCTGAATGCAGAGGACTTGTGAAGACTAGAGAGAAATGAAGCGAGTATGGTCCACTGGACGTGTAATTTTAGTGTTCATGAACAGAGCAAAAATGACCTGAGCGAAAAACTGGATATAAGAGGAATCAGGTGTAGCATGCAAGAGAGAAGACTCTGCTGGGAATGTGATGTGTATGGAAGATGACAGCTGTATAAAGAAGTGCAAGGAGCTCAAAGTGGATGGAACCTGTGGAAGAAGGAGACCCAGGAAGACATGGGATGTAGTGGTGAAGACTGATCTCAGGATACTGAGACTTATGAAGGAGATGACAAAGGACCATGATGATTGGCAACACACGGTGCTGGAGAACTCCCACGAACCTGTACAAGCATGGCAAAATGAACTTTAAAATCATGGTAGTGATGGAGGCTAGGATGTATAATATATCTACATTTGGGTCTCTCGCCCAATAGGTCCTTAAGTCTCCATAACTCTCTCTTCTTCCTCATAGTAAAAGCTGTCTTCCACTATATAAGGCACTTATAGTTCTATTATTTTTTTTTATTGTCATTTACCACGTATCATCAAGGAATTGTGTTGTTGTTTCCACCTGTTGTTCTTTTTAATATCTGGAATATGAAAATTACACTATATATATGTAACAATGTAACAATATGTAACAAATGAATGATCACACCTGATGAAGGCTCACCCATGAGGAACTGTTCATGACAGGTTTGAAACAGCTATAGTGTGATTCTAATATTTAATTTTATATATATATATATATATAGATCATTATCTCTAATTTATTGTCATTTTTTTTATTTTTTTTAACAGAAATAAAAACATTCGATTCACTTCTTTGCATATTGTGAAAGCTTTGCTTGCTAAACTTAAACCAAATGAGTTAGCAGAGATACTTTCTAATATTTCTCGTCGGCAAGAAGAGTCATGGGTAGAATGCCGTAAAGTATTATATCATATCCTCATGTGGGTATATGACAACTATGGGTAAGGTTTTCAGAAAGTCTTTTTCTTTCTTTTTTCTTCAAATAGATGAAAATGTTGGTCAGATTATAGAGATTATGTTGTGATAATTGCTTCATAAAATCTTTAATGATGGGAGTTCTTTTTACTTTTACAGTGATTGTATAACACTTATACTCTATGATAATATAATGTATATACTCATGTAAAAGTCAAATTTTTTAGACCAGACTTTTAGCCTAAATTTCAGGGATTGATCATTACACAGGTACTACTTTTGAGAGGCTGAAATTCAAGCTACAAGACAAAGTACCGTATCAGTAGCAGAACCCCACATGATCTCTTAGATGAATAAACGAAACAAAAACAATGAATTACAGTAATAATACCAATAATTATCCAGTATATGCATCAAACTAAATGTCTTACTAAGTAAATGTGGTCCTGTAACTCTTATGAATATTTATACTTGCTGTTTTACTCATATCCATCATATTTGATCAACTACCTTCATCAAAGTCATACTCATCACAGTATTGTATGTCTGCTTAATTTTTATTTCTAGTTAGGTAAATCTGTACTGTCTAAGGCTATAAATATTAAAATGAAAATGATAAATACAGTGAATGAAAAGGAATTCGTAAACTTTATTTTTGCATACAGAAACTGAAATAGACATTTAATATGGCTTTAAAAGTTCATTAAAATCCTGTAAAATCACACTGTTCATCATCTTCAGCACTGAATATACCTTTATAATCATCAGGGTAAATGATATCATTGTACAGATACTCTTCATCATCCATCACTGTTGATAATATTATAGGTTGCACTTCATCAGTTGCCTCCTCCTCCTCCTCCTCATCATCATCATCATCCTCACCACACACACAGATTTGTCTTCTGTACCATCCTATGGATTTGAAATACCACATTTCTTGAATGATTTCATAATAATGACAGCTTCTATTTCCTTCTATGAATTAATAATCCATTCACAAACCAGAGGCAGTGATGGTGACCACATACTGCCTCCTTTCATGGATGATTTTCTCCATCACACATACAGTTACTCCATTTTATCCTCATCATGTCCTTAAATGGCTTATTGACACCAACATCTAATGGTTGTAAAACACTTGTAAGTCCACCAGGAATTACCACTATGTCAGTGTTTTGTGATAGGACATTGTCAACAACACTCTTCACTAGTTGTGACCTAATCTGATCCCAGACAAGCAAACTCTTTTCTTTCCATAATCCACCAGGTTGTAATTTCCAAACTTCCTTTATCCATTTTCTACATCTACTTTCCTCCATCATGTCTTGTGATTGCACTTGTACAATAATTTCTTTGGGAAATTTCTCCTTTTACATACTTTTGCTCTTAAAAACAACCATCTGTTTTAATTTAGTACCATCTACCATACAAGAACAAACTAAAGTAAACCTGTTTTTTCTCATGTCCAACAGTTTTCACCGGTAGTGTTTTCTCTCTTATTTAGTTCATAGTTTGATTCTCTGGCATGTCAAGATTAAGAGGTGTTTCGCCCATGTTTCCAATGCATGATAACCTGTAGCCTTCCTTCTGCCGATTTCTGATTACAAATTGGTAAGACGCTGGTATCTTATGATCTAGATCAGCCGGCAGTTTTTGTGCAGTCTTCGTTCTCAGCTGGAATGTAAAATCATACTGTCTCATGAACCTTTTGCACCATCCAGCACTTGCCTTAAAATCCACAATTCTGTCCATCTTTGATTCCTTTTGCACATAGATTTAGATGTCTCCACAAGTTATACTTTTTCCATCTTGATGGTTTCCAAGTACCCACTCAGCAACATTCTTCTCCAATTGTGGCCAATTGCAAAGTTAACCTCTGTCAGCACACTTTGTTTTTTGCATTGTCTGAAATATATTCCATATCTTTCTCCAGTCTCTCCCAAGTTTTTCCGAAACACTAAATTCTCTTGCTGTTATACAGTTGTCTTCTTGGCAACTTCAATAACTTTTACTTTGAATGCCACTGTATACATGTTTTTTTTTTCTGGGAGACATTTTTTTCACAAAATGACAAAGAATTTTAAAGCCCAAACTACACAACTGTATTCTGCAATGGGAGATTGTGAGCCAACTTTGACCTGACTTTTATATAGTCTCCCCGATTGCTGTTGCTGATAGAAATAGTGAACAGTAATACTGGTAATTGTGACGTCATTGTGTTAAGAAGTATTGTCATCTATCTGACAACACTGGTTACACTGCTTCACCACTGTGTTTGCATCTACGAACTATAAGCTGATGAAGTATTGTGTACTGGTAAATACCACCTATTCAGAGATATGGTAATTATAGTAAATTATACTGGTAAATGTATATAGTCTAGCTTATATAAGACATGATGGTGTGTTGTATTGTGTATCTGACTACAGTAATTCTTTAAACTTGAGAAATCCATGGTGTAGTGTAATGTTTGTGTGAATTGTGTGAATTGTACATCAAAATCCAAAACAGGTGAAACAATTCATTTCCTTACCATAACATTTATACACAGGATAATCCCTCAACCAGTAAATGTTATGTTACCTGTGAAAAACTAGGGTTGATTTTTACACGAGATTCATGGAAAATTCCAGATATTTATCCCCCTCCCCCCCAAAAAAAGGAGGATAACTTTTACATGAGACTGACTTTATTCAATTATATACGGTATATCTTATTCTGTATGCAAAGTAGCAGAATTATTAATCTGATACGTCAGAAGTAAAGGAGAGCTTTCACACAAGTATTGAATTGTCCTGTTACCCAGATTATATGCCCAAATATATGTCTGCCTGATGAAGACTGGCTAACAACAACCACAACCAAATTGTAAAAACAACTTTCTTGATATTGTTGTTAGCTTCAGGTTGGCTGTGATTGAGTAGATCTATGATCAAAGATGGTCCAGCTATGATCATCCCATTTTATTTTTAAGCATAGTGTATCTAGGACTACATTATCCTGTGTATCCTTCCCTTTTTAAGATTGTTGTGTGTGAATTAAGGGATATTTGACTGCTATTTCTAGTGGGTCAAGCAACCTCATATAGTTTTCCTCATTGGCTTGAAAAACAACCTAGAAGATTATGTAGCTCATCTACTCATAATTAGACTGTTAGGAAATTTAAAATCTAGTTCTTAGATATAACAACAATAATAGATTATACATAGTTTTTCCTTTGATTTCCTACATACCAACAAAAATAGATGTCTTCTGATTCGGTTGGTAGTATAATGCAATAATAATTACACAGCTCTTGGTGTGAAAATATAGGTTAAAATAATACAGAATTCGGACAAGAACATAACTTTTAAATACAACAGTGAAAAAAAATCTTAATTTGCAACAATCATGGCCAGTTTACATAAATGTGTATGCAAGAATGTACATAGTTATTTAGTGTTTTATAAAGTCAATTGGATAATGTGTGTAGAAATGTTCATGTCAATAATATAATTTGTGTTGTAGAGTCAAATGTGCAAGCAGATAAATGGTCATTAGTAAAAAGATAAATCAGATAAACATGCATATTTAAACTGGTAGAAATTATTCTATTGGGGCAATGTCCAGGTAGAAGTTAACTGCTAGCGAATGAGAGTGAAAGGAGACAGCTTAGCCATGACTGCCGGTGTGAGAAGATGGCCAGCACGTGGGCTGCGAAAAGTTTGACTTCCCTTTAAATTGCCAAAAGGTGGCTCAATATACTACTAGTTTCTGATTTGGCAAAACAGTGAAACTAAACGTATCTGCATGAATCGCTACAGAGTGTTCATTTACAAATTGTTATTATGATGATACCTTAAATGTACCTTAATATGATATCCCTAAATATATATTGCTAACATTTTTGTTCATATTTTACTACTAGTAAAACAAAAAGTAATTTTTAATAATTTATTCACCTTGCAAGCAGCACAGATGTCTTACTTGATAGACAACCAACTCAGAGGTTAACAGTTCATATCATGTCACAAGTACTGTGTTGTGTTGAAATGATTAACTCTGAAATGGTTTAGTCCACCTAGCTGTAAGTAGCTGCAGTAAAGTAGGAACAACTTAACTCTGTAAGCAGCAACAGAACTGTGGAATTAATGAATATTTCAGTAGCTTGCAGCAGCACTGAGTTCAACTCCTCATGTTAGTATAGCTTGGAGAGGGGTTGTCTTCACCAAGCTGACTTGGTATAGATACTCTGCATGAAGAAGTCATCAATAGTGCCACTACAACCGAATGGGTTATGGAACTTCCCCATTAGCTTTACACGAGTGTAACAAAAAGTCTGCTGCTTGATCTTTCATAATCAGTTATATCAACCCTCTAAAAAAGCAACACTGAATGGAGGATTTGAGTTTAGCAATGCAAGTAAATAAAGCACTCATCAATTGTATAGTATGTCTTTGTTCTTATTTAATGCTAGGTCCACTGGGCATTGAGATTTAAGTGTCTTTTCTGGCACAGTAATCACAAACAAGTAGATATCATATGAATGAAATTATGGTTATGTTCTTTTTATGTGGGCATATATATTTTTCACTCCAGAGATAAAACATTTCTTTTTTATCAATTTCAGAGATGAGACATCAGAAGAAAATGACAGTATAATGTCTTGTACACAGGAATTATTGTTGAAAGGTTTAGAAGATAAAGATTATTCGTGCCGGTAAGTATAAAGTACAAATAATTTTAAGTTATAATTGAAAAGCCAAGAATGCAGATATCAAGAATTATATACATCCTTCAAATATTCAAAGATAAAATGTTTATTGTTGTTGTTTTCATTTGTTTTTGTTTATATGTTCAACCAGAGATCATCTAGTGTGTGAGATTAGTATCTGATGGAAATATGAAATATTTTAGATGGAAATAGTTTTTAGAAGAGCTGAGTATCACATTTTGGTGTTTAAATTGAGTGGGTGGGGTGAGGGGGACATTATAGGAGGAAAGGCAGATGTACTGAATGATTTTTAATAAAATTTAGGTACAGCCAATAAATTTGGCTGAGCAATTATAAAAGTAAATCCAACAAAAAACAAACATAATTCAATAATGAACCAAGATCTGAAGGCTGTTACACAACTCTTAATCTTTCCCAGCATGCAAAGTGTAATATTTTAATTTTAGAAATAATGTTCAATGGTAGGAGTATATTTAAAACTTGTAAAAGATTAACAACTCCTCAGATAAAATACTTTTTGGTCCCCAAAAGTAATGCAGATCTATAGTAACTGTTTGTTTCTATTGATCTTCCTTGAAAATCTCATCTCAGTTCGTCATCATCATCATCATCATCGTTTTTACATCCATTTTTCCACGGATCTTTAACCATTGTACAGCTAATCTGCCGATCAATTGTTATACACAGTATGTAAACAAACGATCACCGGCAGACAAGCGATGTCAACAATCAAGACTTCGTGGAGACAAACAAACACACACACCACACACATATATGCAATAATGGTGATAGTGACTGGGTTGTAACACTGGGCCTGTCTCCCAGTATACTGTTAAGTTCTCATCTATCTACTCTCCTCGGATTTATCACCTCCACCCTATCCTATTCACTCTACAACACTGCCTGTGTCACGAGGGATGGCATTTGCTCTGCCCATCCACCCTCACCCACTGTCATTATCATTACTCCCTGCAATTCACATCTCTTACCACTGTGTCTTTCCTCCATCAAAATATAAGCTGGCCCTGGATTTATCCATACTCGCCTATCACCCTCTACTTATCCTCATTGTGTATCTTTATCACACCCACACACCACCACACCTCAAACCACTCTACCTCTCCTCCATCACATGTAGATTAGCATTGGTTCTTTCTTGTCCATACTCAGCTACCACCATCTACTTATCCCACTTAATTGAAATTCCACGGCTTACTACAAGCCCACTTTGCTATTAAGTTTTCCCACAGCAAGCGTCCCCGGATATTTTTGCACACACATTCTATATAACGTGTGTGTGTGTATATATGTGTCTATTTTGTGTTCACTATCAGTGTAGTTATACAGTAAAGGGTTACTGCTACGCTTATTTCAGAGATCGCTCAGCTCATCTGATTTAGTGATACGTCTTCACATAAGAAACTCTTGGCATGAAATCGTCGGAAGATGTCACAATCATACAAATATTAACTCCCAAGTGAAACCCACCTGATTAACAGCACGCTTCTACAACACTGTCAGCTCTGGAATTAGACTTGGTGAGGCCCTAAGCTATATAAAGCTTGGAGGCCCCTTTGTTAAAATATTACACCAGAACTTCTCACAAAAGTTGAAAAACACATATGCCTTTTAACTATTTTGAGGCCTAAGCTGTAGCTTGTTTAGATTTATGCCTAAATCCGGCACTAAACATTGCATTGAAATATTGCATAAAACTAATAGGGCCACAAGTTGGTAGAAAGCTATACTGTCTTCATATATTCTAAGTTTTACCTGGCTGTCTACGTCGCCTCGTTCAAAACCCACCAGGTTTTGACTTTGCCTTCCATCATCCTCCACCACAGAGTCGATAAAAGAAACTACCAGTAATATACTGTTTGGATGGAGAAGCCCCGTTCAATCGGCTATACGTACCACCTCCTCTAAAGTACCAGTAATATATTACTGATTAGCTGAAGTGCTCCTCAAATCACACGCCACCGTGTTAAAAAAGGGGAACGACATACATGTAGTCCAATATAACTCCCACACATTCACAAAAAGAAAGCCGGGATGTTCATGGCTGGAATGCTCTTGATCATAAGTCTACTCGAACAGGGTTGACCTGGAGCTAGACAACAACAACAACACATACGATTTTGTAGGAATCTGCTTAGGAGATCCACTCTGAGACAATGTGTTAGGTTAAAGGTTAAGAAAAATTGTTTAAAACTTAGTTTAATCAAATATATAAAATAGAAAGAAAAAAAGTTAGTGTGTCATTAGTAAGAAGAATTTCTAACTTTTCAGCTAATTAAATCGTTTTTGAATTACTGGAATTCTGTAACAGTAAGATACCATCTTGGTCATATGTCAGAACTGCAGAAACTGACGCCAGCCATCACCACTGACACATAAAAGCAAGTAATATTATGGTATGTTATCTAGATAATGTCATCTTGCAGTTTCATATAAAGTCTCATTTTATTTTATATTTATTTATTTTATTTATTTATTTATTTTTGAAATAGTTTTGAAGAAGAGGTAGTTCTCATATAACAAAAAAAAAAGGCCGAAACAAATAAATGTATGCAGCTATTTAGGTTATATGAATGGTTTACCTTCAGCAGAGCACTCTGTGGAATATACTAAAATAACTACTTTCCAGATTGCACATTGTTGCCTTCTAACAGTTGAATTATTGCTGGGAGTTTGATAGAGTCATACTGACCATTTTAAACCCACGCACTCTTATTTAGTCATAGCTTAATTTCTTCTTTTTTTAGTTATTAGTGTGATATAGCTGTTAGCTAGAGAAAAAAAAAGACGAAAGAAGGAATAAACCTGTCTTCTTTTCTATTATCTCACTAGCTAGGTGTCGCACAGCAACAGGAGGTAGTAAGCTTCCCTTATCCCATCCAACGAGCTGAGTTTGAAGTCGATTCACTTAAACCTATGCTGATAACGCTTCTTTTTCCTACCAAGGACTTGAACATCCTACCTCCATTCACAACATCACAATTCCCTTTTAAATATATTTGGCAAAGTGCCTAAGGAATTATTAAATAATTTATATTAGTTTGTGGAATGACGAGGGCGATGGTTGTAAATGGCCCAGTGAATATATATATAGTTTGTGAGTTGAAGTCCACTGCGGGTGGGATGTTTATTGGCAGGACACTATATTCTACCTTTTACTTTACTTCAGTTCACTTAAGGTCTAGGGAGCAATTGACTCGATTTACCAACGCTAGTGTGACAAAAATTACAAAAGAAAACACGGAGCAGTTCGCAAGAGGTTAGATGTCTGCTCTCGGTGAGTCAAAGTCTGCAATACGGTTTTATTTCATGTTTGGAGCCAAAACCAACTACACTGAAAATGCATGCACTCGGAATGGAGTAGACATTTCAAATTATCGTTTCTTCAAGCTCGAAAATCTGTCATTCTCTGCCTAATTTAGAAATGGGAGGAGCCTCCATGTCAGGCATGGGCAACTTTTTTCTAGCAGTTGGCCTTATGAGATATTCATCATCATAAATCGGCTCACATTACTGAAATAAGGATTTAACAAACATCTTATGTAGTACATAGTGCACCATATATTACATTAAACAAATCATAGACAATTTGATGGAGAGAAAGCACCAGTGAATGAGAGAAAAATTGATCAAATTAATATTAACAAAGTCGGACCTAAAAATCATGTTACAAAATTTTAGTAAAAAGTTATATTTATATATATAATCATGACATTACGCATGCCATACAAAAAGTCATAAAGGGCCGCATGAGACCCAAGTGTCACAGGTTGTCCATGCCTGCTCTATGCAATCACTAGACCTGCTAGAAATAGTTGCCAATTCTCCCTCGAATTTCTACCCGGCTGTCTTGAAAAAATTGAAATGACACAGATAATGTCATAGATAGTCACTAAGTTAAAGTCTTTCTCGAGCCTATGGCCCCTTTAGAGCTGGAGATTATCCCGGTTTCCCTGGTGTTAAGGGACTGAGAGCGCAAGACTCCTCCCTGAATGGGACGCCAGTCCATCGCCGGGTTACCCTCCAGCTGTTGCCGGCACTCATTTTCCAGCTGAGTGGACTGGAGCAACGTGAAATAAAGTGCCTAGCTCAAGGACAAAACGCGCCGCCCTGTCTGGGAATCTAACCCACGTCCTTACGATCGTGAACCCAATCGCCTAACCACTAGGCCACGCACCTTCATAGATAGTCATAGATGTACAAAACGACGGGACGGTTACGGCTGGAGCGCCTTAGATCATATGTCTGCTCAAGGGGACAGACTTGAGGCTAAACAACTACCACCACCATCACCACCACCATTGCCACCACCAACAAAAACAATAACAACAAAAAGAAAGCAAATAATTTTGCGAGTGCTGCGACAATGTCCGACTTTGATTGATACAATCACAGAGTTCTTAGCAACTGATTCTACGTCGCAAGTTCGTATCCTGATAGAAGCATTATAACAATTGGTATGACTGCATCCATAGGGCAATTAAAAAATCAAAAAAAAAAAAAAATCAAGTAACATAGAGTTTACTCAATAGTTTTAAAAATCCACCCATTCCTCCAAAAAGCAAACACTTTATTTCAATTTAATTTCTATTTTGTTTCAGTCTGTTTGTCTTCTTTTTTTTTTATATATATAAGTACCAGTGATGTACTTGGGTGGATTTAATGGACTCTAAAATGTGTAGGGTTGGCGCTAATATTAGAAACCGTTGTAATTTTTCAGTCTGTTTTGTTTAATTGTTTGATTGTTTGTAGATCTGAGTGCCGTCCACAAGAGGACATGAAATGTGATGTCACACAGACAGGTGGAGTGAGGAAGGAGGACGAAGATATGCTTCTAAGGAGAGCAGAAAACATGCAGGTCCACTACTGTAAATAAATAAATAAACACATACATACATACATACATACATACATAACTAAATAAAACACATTTAAGGGGGTGGGGTGGAATATACAAATATAAAAAAAAGTATTGATTTCTGAATTATAAATATTATTAGTGGATTGGCAGAATCGTTAGAGTGTCGGAGAAAATGCCTTCCGGTGTAGCGTTTTCAGATTACCCCGATTTCAGGCTACTCCCTGGTAGCCTGAAAACGGATTCAGGCTACCGGGGGGTAGCCTGAAAACGTTTTCAGATTACCCCCGGGGGTAATC
>JAOPJM010094766.1:0-14093 GCA_027124095.1 Muusoctopus leioderma
ATACACAATGATCGTATTTATTTGGTCAAATATATTATATGTGCCAAAATTTATTGTTACTTTCATAAAATACCCGGAAAACCTCTGCTAGTATATATATATATATAAGTAAAATAAATGGATCCCCCCATCAGTTTCAATAATGAGTATTCAAGTTGTTTGATCAACTGAACTTCCTAGTCATTGAATTAGCATGCAAATGACTGAGCATTCCACAGACACATATACCTTTAATATAATCCTTAGGTAGAATCAGTGTAACAGTGTGTGACAAAACCATCCCTTTGATTTACAGGTACATTTCATCTGACAGGCTTCCACACAGTTTCTGTTGACTCAATTTCACTCACATATGTTTTAAAAAATTCCTAGGGCACATACAAGTCACTCACATAGTCAATCAGGTAGTACAGGACGGTATCAGACCTAGTGACTCTTATATAGCAGTATCATTGTCAACTGCTGCAAAGGCAAAGGAGATGCTCTAGAGAGAGACAATTACAGAGGTATCAAATTGTTGGAACAGATTATGAGAGTGAGGGAAAGAGTTATAGTACAATTGATTGCGAACAGAATTAGCTAAGATGAGATGCAGATCTGCCTTATGCTAGGAAGAGGTACTTCATAGTGAGACAACTGCAGGAGAAGTACTTAGGAGTAAACCCCTATACCTCGCATTCACTGAGCTGGAGAAGGCCTTTGACAGGGTTCCATGCGCTGTAATCTGGTGGTTGTTAAGGAAACTAGGGATAGATGAATAGCTTGTGAGGGTCATGCAAGCCATGTACAGTGATGCAGTCAGCAATGAGCTTAGCAACGAATTTAGCCTGTAGGTAGAGGTCCACCAGAGCTCGGTTCTCATCCCCCTCCTGTTTACTATAGTACTCCAGGATATAACAGAGGATTTAAAACCAGCTATCCATGGGAACTCCTGTAGGCTGATGACGTAGTTCTTATAACTGAATCAGTAGAAGATCTAGAGAAGAAATTCTATACATGGAAGCAAAACCTAGAATTAAGAAGCCTCAAAGTAAACTTAGGAAAGACTAAAGTTTTAGTAAATAGGAAAGACGAAGGAAGGACCTTGCTACCATCAGGAAAATGGCTGTAATTGATATGCAGAAAAGGAGTAAGTAGAAATTCTATTCAGTGTACTCAGTGTAAACTATGGATGCACAAGAGGTGTAGTGGGATCACAGGTAGGCTGACAGAGGGTAGACTTTGTATGTGGCAGATGCACAGGAGTAGTTAGTAGTAAGAATACGTGGGAGATAAATTCCTTCAAATACTTGGAAAGCTCACTAGAAGTATTTGATAGCTTCTGTTAACTAGGTGACCTAATTAGCAGTGAAGTTGAGTGTACCGAAAGCATAGTATCCAGAGTAAGAATGAAGTGGAAAAAGTTAATGGAGCTATTACCCCAGTTGACAACAAAGGGTTTCTTTCTCAGAATGAAGGGTAGATTGTACAATGCTTGTGTGTGAAGTACAATGCTGCATGGTAGCAAGATGTGTGCCTTGAATGCAGAAGATTTGTGATGACTGGAAAGAGATGGAGTGAGCATACTCCGCTGGATGTGTAATGTTAGTGTGCATGAACAGCAGAGCACAAATGAGCTGAGAGAAAAGCTGGATATGAGAGGAATCAGATGTAGTGTGCAAGAGAGAAGACTGCACTGGTATGGGTACGTGATGCACCTAGAGGATGTCAGTTGCATAAAAAACTGCTGAGTGCTTGAACTGGATGGAACTTGTGGAAGAGAGAGAACTAGTAAACTTGGGATAAAGTGGTGAAGATTGGTGACATGCAATGCCAGAGAAGACCTGACCACCAGTGCAAGCATGACAAACTGGTCATTAAAATAATGGTGGCGATAATGGAGGCTAGTTGTATAATATATCTACATTGAATCTCTTGCCCATTATATTCCTCTGAAGTCTCCATCTACTGACCTCTTCATTAATCTATCATCTATCACTCACCCTCTATCCTATTCACTGTACCATGCTGGCTGTGTAACAAGGGATAGCATTTGATCTGTCTATATTTAATGTCCCATTATCTCCCTACCTCTTTTCTACCATCATCCCCCAAGCACTCTACCTCTCTTCCATCATGACACCTGAGTAATGAGGGATGGCATCAGATCTGTCCATATTCAGTACTCCCAACCTTCACCCTTCTCTAACATTAGCCACCATTCTCATTCTCTCTCTTCTATGTGACACTTCATTGACATCTACCATTCTCACTTAGCATCACCCATCTCTGCCCATAACTAACTCTCTCTTACCACAACCCATGCGACTCTTCATTGCCATCTATCACTCTCACTATCACCCATCTCTATTGCTATCTATCACTCACTCTCTCCTAACATGACCCATCTTTATTTCCATCCTATTATGCTACTCATGCCGTTTCCTATTTAATCCCCTTACCAACAACCAACAGGTAGCTATCACTATCTCTCTTCCAGTACTCCCTCCTCTACCATCCTATCACTCTGTTTCCCCCAACACACTCATATTTATTCTCTCTCTTCTTTCGCCTCTTGGACATCACTCTTTTCTATTCATTGTTTTATCACATTTGCCTTGAAAGAACGGAGACAACATAGAGTATAGAGGACTCTTTAGTCTTGCAGGGGACACGGTAACCTCTCTAGTGTTAGTGTCACAATCAAATGCACTCTGTATATTCTGTAAAGTGGTTGGCTAACAAACAGAGAGAATGTAGGATAGAGAGGACTCTTTAGTCTTGCCACATGCATGAGAACCTCTTTAGTACTGATGTCATGATAAAATGCACTCAGTACACTCTGTAATGTGGTTGGTATTATGCAGGGCATCTAATGATAGAAACCATGCCAAAAATCGAACATACAAGTGAAATATGTTCCTTAGACCCATCTAGGAAGGTAGTAACTCTGAATAAGAACTGGCTCAAACTATGATGACCCATCCAACCCATTCCAGCATGGAAAACAAACATAAAATGCTGCTGATGATGATGATGATAATGATGGTGTTGGTATATATATATATATATATATATATTGAGGTACGTGTTATATGTACAAAGTATATAGAACAGGTCAAACAATAACAGAAAAGCACTCAATACTGTTAGGTAGAGTATGTAATATATTTCTGTTCGTGAAGAAGACTTGGCAGTTACTTCGGAGTTTCGGCTAGATGCCACGTTCAGACTGCGAAGAAGGATTCGGTATTAATCCTATTTATAGGTTACTGATGGTCGGGGGTAGTGTTTTATGGAGGTTTGTATTAGTGTGTGTGTGTGTGTGTGTGTGTGTGTTTGTGTGTGTGTGTGTTTGTGTGTATATGTGTGTGTGTATATATGTGTGCGCGTGTGTATTAGCATGTACAATTTATCTACTTTTATGGACTTTGACCTGGTGATTAAAATTTCTTTATACTTAAGAATTGTAGAAGGACTAGTGGGATGGGTTGGGGTGTTGATTGGAGGGAGGGGGTTGATTGAGTGTGTGTTAGTGTCTATGGATGCAGGTCCTTAGTCAGCTATATAGTTACTTCTTTTGTCTGGTTTGTCAATTTGGTATGTTATTGTTAGTAGGAGGTCAGTCAGGCATGAATGGAATTAGGTGTGTTCTAGTTTAGAGATTTTTGAGGCCACAGTTTTGTTGCTATGTGAGAATTGTAAAGGATCTAGGACAACATAGTCAGCTTTTTAAATATTGGCCAAGTCTTCTTCACGAACAGAAATAATATATATATATATATATATATATATATATTTAAATATCCGACAACAGCACGTGCTCGCAATTTCTCGCTATCAGAAAATGACTATCGAATCTCTGTAATTTCGTATGTACACTTACTGTAGGAGAGGGAAACCCCCTGGATTCTTATAACTACCAAATGAAGATAATGTAGATACCTTATTTTTTATTAACACAGAAGTTTAACGTAAGACATTCGTTATTATTCTTGTTATCTCCGGCCATACAAATTTATCTTTTCTCCTTTTCCGTCGCTTCTTCTGTCTGTAACGAAATATATAAGCAATAGATTAACTTATTTTCTCCTCTACTTTGCAAAGAGAAAACTTTATTTTATTCTTTAACGAAATATATAGATAAACTTATTTTCTAATGAAGTACATTGACAAACTTACTTTCTAACGAATAAGTTATAATTCACATATATAAATATGCCTTTTCTCTAACGAAAATAAGTAAATAGAATATTTTATTCTATTCACTAACGAAATAAATAGATAAACTTATTCTCAAACTCACTTTCTAACGAACAAATTGGTGTTCGGAAATATAAATAAGCGTTTTTCTCTAACGAAAACAAGCAAATAGATAATTTTATTCCCTAACGAAATAAACAGTATATACTATAACGAAATAAATAAATATTTCCTAACGAAATAAATAAACTTGTTTTCTAACGAAATAAATACATAAACTTATTTTCTAACGAAATAGATAAATTTATTCTCTAACGAATACATAAATTGTTGCTCACAAAGGTAAATAAGCAGATAGGTAATTTTATTCTCAAACGAATATATAAATTTTGTCCTATATCTTTCTCTCTTCTATTTTGCTCGTCTTTCTTTCAACAAAGATAAATAAATAAATAAGAAAATCCACTCTTCAATATTCTCTAATGAAATAAGCAAATAGATCATTTTTTCTGCAACGAAATAAATAAATATACTCTAACGAAATAAATAGATAAATTTGTTTTCTAACGAACAAATTGCTATCCCTGTTTAGATAAACTTGTTCTCTAACGAATAAATTGGCATCCCTGTCTGCTGCCTTCCTCTCTGTTCTCTCCTTCAACTAAGATAATTACTTCCTTCTCCAGTGAAATAAATAAACAATATATACTAAACAAATAACTTTCCTTACCGAGGCCAATAGACAGATGGATGCAAACAAAGCGAACCTTATCAAAGAAGAAATCACGAAAAACAACATTTACAAGATAAAGCGTAACTGGCAAGTATAAGAAACTCATCCTTTTTTTAATGGCATGGAGAATAGATGAAGAGCTACGATTTCCACCCAAATATAGCGTAATATTCGTTCTTATGCTCTCGTTGAGCCGCATCTAAGCTTACTAGACGGCATCATGAAGGAAGAAGTGGGTCAAGGCGAGAACAAAGAAACCAGTAATGGAGTTCACTCAGATTCCGTAGAGAACCGGAAGGCTGAAGCTGGTATCGAGACTGAGGAAGATGCCAAGATGGACAGAAGAAACATGACCGGCCCTAAAGTCACCGCCGAGAGCAGTGGTACAGGTAAAGAAACTGAAGACAAAAAAGAGAACAATCCGGGTGAAGCACAAACAAGCAGGCCAAAAGACACGTGCCAGATACAAAAAATAAACACAAAAGGAATAAAAATACTAAACCTAAACATACAGATACTGGAAAGGTAAATAACAGTGCTCAAGTCACCTGTAGGTTCTACCTGAAAGGTACCTGCTGGCATGGGAAAACGGGACAAACTGTCGTTTTGCTCATCCAAAGCCCTGTCAAAGTTGTGCAAATGGGTTAATTTCTCCCCACAAACCTAACAAGGACGGAGGAAAACACACCCGAGGAATCAAATCACTCACAGAACATCATCAGTCAAGAACGATAACCCGACTGAAAGAAGTACAAACAACCACCTGAAGAAGGCACATCGCACACCGTCTCCCCCCACCAAACGGCAATATGCGGAGGTAGTACGAAGTGCGGCAGCTGAGCAGCAATATTTTTAAAGCATGACGCAGAAGATTGTACGGCAGCTGACCTGGCTTCAACAGACACAGAGACAGTTATGTACATTAACACGCAAGGCCACCACAAATAATAGACTGACACCTATCCAAATGTCGCAGCAATACTACTGACTCCTATCCAAATATTACAGCACGACTACTGCTCAATGTTAAGAGACTGTTACAATTTAGTAACCGAAGCAAAATCTCCTACATGAGAGAGCTTGCCACATGCACTCAAGCAATATGCATAGCACTAACAGAAGCGCATCTAACAACAAACATAGCTGATGCGGAAATACACATCCCAAAGTATGCTGTATTTCATACTGACAGGAAAGAAAGAAATAATGGTGGAGTTGCCATGTACATCTGTGAATATGTGACACCTTTAATTCTGTTGTTACACTCAAACTCGGTTTGTGACACACTAACAGTACATATAAAACAACTCGATATGGTTATATGTACAATATATCGTCCACCGGATGCCTCAAAATATGATGGCAAATTTGAAGATAGCCTGGACCAGCACACCAATGTACTTTTCTTGGGCGTCTTCAATTTCCCCAATATCAAATGGCCTGAAGGTCACTTACTCTGAGGAATGTCATTGCATCAACAAAGACAAACATAATCTCTACTTGATCTTTTTAAAAAGCTGTTCATGGAACAAATAATACTCTACCCAACCAGGGGTAACAACACTTTGGATCTCTGCTTCACAAAGTAACATGGAACTCATCCATAATGTGAAGGTGACACCAACGAGTTTCTCAGACCATAACATAGTAGAACTAACAATGTGTGATCCAAAGGAAACCGTAGACACATACCCTATAAGAAGTAATCGAACCCTATCCAGCCTGAACTTCCACAAAGCAAGCTGTAAATCGGTTCAACAAGAGATCCTCAAACAGAACTGGCCCGAAAGTCTCTCTATCCAAGACAATGGCATAAAACGTAAAGAATTTGTCACTGATGCAAGCCATATGCATTAAATTTGTCCTAGAGAGAAAGGTCAGCATACATCAAAATAATCCTAGAGACAGGAAAGTCTTCATGAAATGAAGAACAAAGATCTCAAATCGCTTAAACAAACAACTCAAAGATAACGAGTGATCCCACATAAAAAAGATGCTCCTACAGATCGAAAACAAACTCAAGACTCTCCCATGTAAAGGAGAGAAAGAGGAAGCAGGTTTGTAGAAAATATAAAAACGAATCCTAAGGCTTTCTATACATTTGCAAAACAGTTAGCCTCAGTGCGTTACAAAACAAGGCCATTGTTCGAAGGAAATGGCTCACTGACCGCAGACCCCAAAAAGGATAAGCGAAATACTGAATGAACAATTCAAAGGTGTTTTCACCTCCCCGTTGGAACATATGGAAATGAATAAGCCAGATGAGTTCTTCGACACTACATCTCTGCATAGGGAAGCAGCAACCATCGATTAGATAGCCATAAAGGAAGATATAATGGCAGCCATAGATGAAATGAGCTTAAACTCAGTAACAGGCCCGGATGGATTCCCAGCGATTCTCATAGACATGCAATAGAGCCCTAGCAAAACCACTGCAGATACTTTTCCAATGCTTCCTTGCAAGTGGTAAACTTCCGAAAACGTTTAAAGAAAACATAATATGCCCTATCCATAAAAAAGGAAGCAGAGCAGGTGCTAAACATTATAGGCCTATCTCTCTGACTTCACATATCAGCAAGGTCATGGAAGGAATTATCAGAGCGAAGCTGATTGCGTTCTTAGAAGACAATGACTTGCTAACTGACACCCAACATGGCTTCCGTCCGGGAAGAAGCTGAGTAACACAGCTCATACAACATTATGACTGGGTGCTGAAACAGCTGTTCAATCATTCAAACGTGGATATGATATATCTTGACTTTACGAAGTCCTTCGATCATGGAATGATATGTCATAAACTGCGTGATCTCGGCATAGTTGCAAAACTAGGAGAGTGGCAGCAAGACTTTTTAAAAGGTAGGCAGTTGCAACCAATGGTGCTTTCTCAGAAGAAACTTTAATTATGAGTGGAGTCCCCCGGGGAACTATATCGTGGCCATTGCCGTTTGTAGTGGCTCTCTCAGACATGCTCTCAGTCATTTAGACAGCCACTGTCACCAGCTACGCTGACGACACAAAAGTATCACAGGCAGTCAGAAACACTGATAATATCATAAACTCACAGCAAGTCCTAAACACAATATACAAATGGGCTGAAGAAAACAACATGCAATTCAATACTGGAAAATTTAAAACACGCCACTATCTGACCACAAACATATCGCAATCTGGATACACAGGACCGGGAGGGATTGCGATCCCAGAATCACAATCAGTGCGTGACCTGGTGATCAATATGAGTAAGATGGCAACAACGTGCAGATCAATATGAGTAAGATGGCAACAACGTGCAGACGACTGACTGGCTAGATTCTGAGATCATTCAGAACAAGAGAACAAGATACCTATGGAAGACATTTTTTCTTAGCCGTATGGACTATTGTTCACAGTTATGGTTGCTACATAGTATCATACTAACGATGGAACTTGAAGTAATCCAACGTTGTTACACCAAGAAAATTACCTCAATGCAAGAGCTGAACTACTGGGAGAGGCTGAAACAACTGAGACTCTATTCGCTGGAGCGAAGACAGGAGAGATATGCAATGATATATATATATGGAAGATCCAGGAGGGATTAGCACCAAACATTGAAATGGTAAGCTATTCTAATCCCCGAACTGGCCGACACCGAGTACCAAAGATCTCACCTTCCTCATCCCTAGGTTTCAAAGGCCCACAACTCTTCAATATCTTGCCAAAAACCTTAAGAGATATCAAGAAGTTGATGTAGGTGTCTATAAGAAATACCTGGACATCTTTCTATCAGAGATCCCAGACGAACCTACATGACGGCAAGAAACACAACTGAGGGCAACGACATCAAAATCCCTCATTCACCAAAAACCAATCAGAGAGGGGGGGGCTGTGGAAATGGAAGTAACATTTATGCTGGTTCTCCATTATGGCCACATCCGTCAGACTGGAACAAGTAAAAGAATAAAAGAATATATAAATACATACACACGCACATACACATACACGCACATACACATACGCGCACACACACAGACACACACACATATATATATATATATACACATATACACATATATATATACACAGATATACATATATATATACATATACATTCACACACACATATATATACATACACATACATACATGCACACACATACACGCAGATACGCGCACACGCACACACACGCACACGCACACACACACACACACACACACACACACACATATATATATATATATAAATATATATATAGTTACGTAGAGTTATAGACAAAACATGTATATAGAGCGCTCTATTTTATTGGGATAAAAGAGCTAATATATTGTAATAATAAACAACAACGTAAAAAGGGATTTTCTTACAATTGTTTCTCGGTCAACCTAGTGCCCTAATCAGCTTTTCCAGCTATACTTGGGAAGCTATTTTCCCAAGTATATGTATACATATATACACATATATGTGTGTGCATTTGTATTTGTTTGTGTGTGTGCATGTGTGTGTGTGTGTGTGAGTTTGTGTGTGTGTGTGTCTGTCTGTGTGCGTGTGTGTGTATGTGTATGTGTGTGTGCGTGTGTCTGTGTGTATATGAGCGTGTGTGTGTGCGTGTGTGTGTGGGTGTGCGTGGGGGTGGGTGTATGTGTGTATGTGTGTGTGTGTGTGTTTACCAAGAAATCGTTTGCTAAAAGCTAAAGATGTATTCGTATCCTGAATTAGCATATAGGTTTGTGAAATTTGACAGAGAAAAGAAAAATGAATGTGAAGCTGCTTGTCATCTTTATAATCTTGAACTTAACCAGAATGTTGCAAGCTGAAGATGATGGTAAGTACGTGTTATTTTCATACCTGAAATTCTGATTGTAGGCATTCAGCATTCTTGTTTGTTGTATGTTTTCACTTGCTATCAAAAAATGCACTTCACTTCATATGGCACCATCACAACGTGCGCTAACTCACACAATGAATTCTGGCGTATACAAAGTTCAGTTATGTCTCCCATACTCTTGCTGATGTACATTAATGACATGCGTGCTGTCCCTTCTAACAGTGCTCACTCATATGCAGATGATACCACTCATCATTTCTCCCTAAATTTCCACACACAATGTCATCCACACCTCCCGTCAAGCTTACATTGTCTCTATGAACAGAGACTTTGAAAACATTTTCCAATTGAGATATGATAGTATTGTGTCTTCTACAGTCCAAACATACACTTACTTCTCATATCAAGGATACAACTTTAATCTCAGCCTCTTTAGTCTTAAACGACATGCAATTAAACGCTCAACGTCGTTACATATGGTAGTCCACTGATGGTCATTTCTGGTGAACCGACATAAATAACGCAGTTAAAACTGCACTTCAAAGACTAACCTTTTCCTTCATAGCTAGAAATTACATAAGCATAACACAAATGGCATAAAAAGAACATCTTTAGGTAAGTAGAACATTTTATCATCGCAAATGATATCCATATCGCTATGATAAAAGAAACGAAGTATCAAGCCCAACATAGGACCACTCAAATTCCAAATTACACGTAGATAAGACTGGACAGAACAAGCCACAGCGAATGATGCCTTGTAATATGCATAACATCATATATCCGGTACATAGATACCATAAACGACACTCGATCATCAATAAGGCAGGACAACGTTCTGTAAATGCAACATTCAAAATAAAAGCCAACACAAAACATGTTAACTTAATAAATATATACATAACATCAACGAGCTCACCAACCGTTCCACCAGATAACACAACTCCCCTACGAGCCAACGAGAGAGCACAGAGCCAACGAGGGAGTCTCTACATGGTCGCTCAATCTGCTAGAAGTAGCAACCAAATCTCCCTCAAATCCCACTCTCCCACCTTAAGAAAAAGAACACATTGAATAATATGATCCTGGATACACTGTATCTGAAAAACAAACAAATAAAGAAAACAGGACGGAATACCTTTTTATCATAAGTCTGGTTGACTAGTACTGTCATCGAGCTAAACAACAGCAACAACAACAATCCAACTACCTTACCTTAATACTCTCCCAAACAACATAATTGTGACAGACTTTAATTCACACAACACATCCTCGTACAAAAACAATACAATCAATACAAGAGTTAACGCAACAGCAGTACAACAAAACTTTATTTGCATCATAAACAACCCACACAAATATACCTACGTACTTCACGAAGAAGTATTGTAACGATCTGAATATATTTAATTGCAAAAAGCTTCCAAAACTGCTAAATACCACTTTTGATAAATACGCACTTGGGCACGTCCGGGGCCAGAGTGACGATACAATACAATTACACAACAATTAGGGCCTACTGTTGTTTGGTAGACTGACAACTACTGGGAGGAAGCTCTCTAGCAACTCGATGATACGGATTTCTACAGCGTTATCCATGGATCACATTCTCCAGAACACAAAACTGTTATCTCGTACTACGGAGGCACTAATCTCTTCCTCCCACTTCCACCGCTACTAGCCTCTTAGTCAACATACGTCGTACCTCTGCTATCTATTATCTTCCTAAGCTGCAAATACAGAATCCTCCTGGTCGTCCCCATCGTCACTACCTGTAGATTTCTCAGTGAAATCCTTTCAAGCTACCTTGATAAACCCATGTCACCATTATTGCTATCCTGCCTTCACATGTCAAAAACACTAACCATGACCGAAACTTTCTCAACTCTTTTTCCTTCATTCTTCCTTTCCTTCCTTCTTTCCTTATATCCTTCCTTCCTTCCTTCCTTCCTTCCTTCCTTCTTTTCTTCCTGGACCTTTACAACTCCTATTCACCATGGATGTAAAATCTCTATACTTTCTTATCCCTTAAAGCAACGGGCTCCTAGCGCTTAAACCTTTCTTTGACCTTCGCTCTTCATTTGAACCTAGTACCACCACCCTTTTCCGCTTATCTAAACACGTCCTTACTCTCAACTGTTTTTTCTTCTCCCGTGAGTTCTGTCCATAAACTACCGGGATGGCAATGGGTACTAACATGGGGCCCTACATACGCCAATCTTTTCGTGGGCCATGTTGAGATCTTCGTCCAGTTTACTTGACCTACCGCTGAATTCAATGTTCGTTACATTGATGATAGTATCGGTGCTACTGCACTATCATTTCTTTCATCAACAGTTTCCACCCATCTTTTGAATTTACCTCTACCAGCTCTGATAATTTTATTATCTTCCTCGTTATTTCTGTCACTATTTATAGCCCTCAAATTTCCACCTCTGCTCATTATAAACGTACTGACTCACATTCTTACCTCAACTTCTTCCTCTCATCCTACTCACACTAGAACCTCTATATACATTTTCGCAATTTCTTCGATTCCATCGAATATGTAGTAAAGACGGATTTTCTTTTCTGCAAATCCGATAAAATATGCAATTTCTTCCTAGCAACTTCTTACTCCCCAGCGTTATTCACCCCCGCACACCAGCGAACCCAGACCGTTGACGGAGCCTGGGTATTTTTACTCCAAACACACACACCCGAAGACCAAGTTCTCTTTTCTGCGACCTTTCACTCGTCCATCCTGCCTTTTTAATGAACTATCCTCCACAACTTTCATTTACTTTCCTCTCTTTCAAAAGAGAAAAAAAAACTTTGCACTCTCTGAAGCTCCATTCCCTTCTATAATACACAATCCGACAGCTTTAAATGGTACCGTTCTGTATGTTGCACTTGTCCCTTCATCTCCAACAGCACATCCATTACTGGGCCCAATGCTCAATTCCGTATCACTGACCACTTTGAGTGTACCTCCTCCATCCTCGTATATTGTATTAAGTGTAATGTGTGTAACTCCTCATGTGTGGTTGACACAAAACATTGTTTAAGAGACTGCTTTCGGGAGCACCTTCATGGTCTCCTGAATAACACCCCAACAATATCCAAAGCCACATCTAGACATTTTAACGCTAGGCCATTCCTATAATCATCTTTCTGTGTAGAGCTGTTAATTCCATATCAACTCTGTCTAGTAATCTTGTATTCATCCATTCTATATGTTCGTGTGTATATATACAAATTCAAATTTTATATATATTTGTGTATGTGTGTGTATTTGTGGGTGTACATTTTATGGTGACGTGTATGTGCGTGTTTATATACACAGACACCTACGTATGTGTTCGTTTATATACATAGATATGTACGTGTGTGTTCGTTGTGTGGCCACCTGTATACACACGAAACTTGTGTTTTCCCTCTCCCCCCACACACATATATTTAAGTGTGTATTGTGCGTTTGTGTGTATATTTTATGTCAACCGACACACTTTCTTATATACTTTCATATATCCCGGTACATCTGTGTGTGTGTATATATATATTTACTTTTATGCTCACATAAGCACTTAGTGGACCCTTATATCTATGTGCTTCGTGCTTCCGTATTTGTGTGCATGTGTGTAGGAACGTGCATGTTCTTATGTATGCGTGTATGTATGGCCTTGATTTTCTCTCACTAATTACTTAGGCGTATACTAATGCATTTTCTCACTCTTCATTTAACTTCTGTCTATTCTAATTGGTCGAGGGTATTTCTACAGTTCCTTGCTAAACATTAAGCCACACCTCTTATAAATATATATGAGAGTGCCTGGCTGGTTACATTCGTTTTGGCACTGATGAGTTAAGGTGGCTAACATCAACATGTTCAATGAAAGAGTGCAGGAGTGATTATGTAATACACTTCGATAGCCGCTTTAATGAAACATTTGTCTGCCAATAAAATGGTTCTGTAATCTTGTACCTCTGCTTTCTATTTCCTTTTACTATGTATAAATATAGTTATATATATATATATATATAGTAAAAAGAAATATATATATATATATGTAATAGAGGTGTATATGAAAGCATATACGATATGTTCATGTATACATATATATACTCATATATATACATATGCATATGTATAGCGTGGTTCATAATAGAGGTGTATATGAAAGTATATATGATATGTTTATGTATACATATATATACACATATATATACATATACATATACACATATAAATGTATATGTATATGTGTATACATGCATTTAAGTATTCGTATATGTGGATATATATGTGTGTGCGTGTAGGTATGTATATATGAATATGTATATGCGTGTTATTTATGTATATATGTTTGTGTCTATGAATGTATTCATATATA
>JAOPJM010095066.1:0-14090 GCA_027124095.1 Muusoctopus leioderma
TCGATGCGGGCCGAAATCACCCGTCCAACCCATGCCAGCATGGAAAATGGACGTAAAACGATGATGATGATGATGATATATATTTATATATATATTTATTTTACAAATTTATAGGAATACACCTTGTTCTTAGGGATTAAATCGTGTTTTTCTTTTTTCATATAGGTCTTTAGGGACTTTGTTAGTGGTCAAGTTCAAATTTAAATATCAACGACATTTAACTCGCAGGCATCATGGAGGTGTTGTTGTGTAGCTCAAGTATACTTTGGTATGAAAGCAGTTGGTCAAATGACTGGATGTAGTCCACAGATCCAGTATTCCAAATATTCAGTGCCTACACCTTGTTAAGGCAACAAAAAGTGCTTGTCACATATCAAAGTGATTTTTCATTTTGAGTATTTTTTGTTTTATTATGTTGGTCTGTGTTTTCTGTGTGCAGAAAACATACAGACTAACATAATAAAGTGATGATGTGAAGTGTGCTATTTTGTTTTCTTTGTACTTTATTGTGATTGTCTGAAAGATCATGGCCACAGTTAGCACCACCACCTGGCTTCTGAGTGCCTTTAGCAAGGCCCACTCTGTTATAAGCATTCAGGCGAGTTTTCCAGTCTGAGGATAACTTCCTCCCACTAGTCATGAGCCCTTGAAAAGGATTTATGGTCACTACCCTTCTTCTTACTAAGCCATTAAAAATAATAATGGTAGGAGTGCTATAATCGATACTGGATCTGATGTATTATTTGTATGCAAGTGTCATTTCTTTGTGTTGGTCAATGTTGTGTGTGTGAGTGCTCTTTGTGTTCTTTCTGTGTCATTTTGCTTCTTTTCATTTTTTCTACTATGTGGTATGAAAGTTGTAAAGGTGTTGTAGTAATTTCTAATATTCTTTGTCTTGTGTGTTTGTTGATGTTATTGAGTATAGTGGCTAGTTGGTTGGATTGGATGGATGGTCTTTGGCGTTTCAAAAAAGAATAGGGGAGATTGTTGCTGTTGTTTAGTCCCAGGTCAGCCCTGATTTAGCAGACCTGCGACTAAAGGCATTCCAACCATGACGGTCCCGTCTTTTTCCCCAGATATCCAATGTGTCATTTCTTTTTTTAAGATGGTGAAGTGTAATTTGATGCAGATTTGGTTGCTATTTCTAGCAGGTCGTGCGAGGACATAGTGCTCATTGTTGTTGTTTAACCCTAGGTCAGTCCAGATTGAGTAGTTTTATGATCAAAGTGTTCCGGCTATGACTATTCTATCAGACACTACGTCAGGTTTATTATCAAAGTTGTATACCTCCTTTTTAAGTTGGGAGAGTGTTGTTTGAGGGGAATTTGGCTGCTTTTTCTAACAGATTGAGCAACTATATAGAGGCTTCCTTCTTGGCTCGTAAATTTGATAGGTGAGGATATTTTAAGTTTGTTTGGAGTCAGGTTTCAAGATAGTTCATGTAGGGCTGGAGTTGTTACTGTAGCTATCTGTGGGGGTTGTGTTGTTTCTGTTGTTGATGTTGTTACTGTGGTGTTGATGATAATGTTAGTTGTGGTGTTTGATAGTGGTTGAGTAGTTGTTTGTGTTGACTGAGGTGCTGTTTTTCTGTTGTTAGAAATATTAATGGTGCCATTGTTACTTATGGATTACCTTCTGATCTATAAACTATCATTTTGTTTTGTTTATTTAAAATATTCCTCCTAATGGCAATAACACTGTCAGGAAGCCATTACTGTCATCGTACTCTTCTTTTTCCTCTTCTTCGTCATCATCATCATCAGTATCATCAGATACTATTGTTGTCATTACATTGATTATTACCTGATCCGTAATATATCCATTGAAGTATAATGTTCTTTAATAGAACAATAATGCGACAGAGAAATACCTCTCCTCCTCCTCCTCCTAATTGTATTTATCATCCTCATCTGTTCACCACCACCAACACAACTATTAATCACCACTATACATTTTGCTGCCACCACCACCACCACTACCCTTATCACCTCTACCACTTTAGCTGTTGTTTGACTGATATGACCATCATCATCACTTTGACTGTCACTAACATCCATCATCATCATTATCATCATCATTGTTGATACTGTTATTGCCAATGAATCTGTAATATCTATTGAATGTATGCCATTCAATAGGAACATGTGTGAAACTGTTTTACAATATTTTCATGGTTTCTATAACTTGATTATAATTAGTGATTTTATTTATTTTACAAAACAATTGGCTTTGTTTTATAATCTATTTAGAAAAAAAAATATTTGTGAACTTGATACTTTATAGTTTCTTTGTATATGTTGATTAAAGAGAACAAATGGTTAAAATGAAAGTTGTGGTAATAACTAACAAGCTGAGAGATTGATGGCCAGAACACTTAACTCACATATAGCCTCCTCGGTCTATTTGAAAATGGGTAATGCAGGGTGGGGAGAATTCACTGCTGTAAACAACCAGCGACACTATATATTTGCTAAGTTCTTCAATAGCTTGCAGTTCTGAGTTCAACTTCTTGGTTCAGCCAGAAGAGGAATAAGAAACCACTGGTCTCATCCAGAAGTCAATAGAGCTGATCACCCATTAAACAATGCTGTTGATCCTGAAATGTCAAGTATTCAGTTTGATCATCTTACAGAAGATATATAGACAAAAGAAGGAAGTATGGTGATTCAGGTTGTTGTTGTTGTTTAGCCCAGGTCAACTCTGATCATGCAGATCTATAATCAGAGGCATTCCAGCCTTGACCATCCCATGTTTTTGAATATCTAGAACTATATTGTCAAATGTGTTCTTTTCTTTTTAAGACAGTAGGGTGTGGTTTGATGGAATTTGTTTGCTATTTCTAGCAAGTCAAGTGACTGCTTAGAGGCTCCCTCGTTGGCTTGTGGTAGGAGTACTTATTGCTCATAGATTGGGAATGCCTTCCTACCATAGAGTGGTTGATAGGCTGGATAGAAACACACTGTGATAGTAACTGACTGGTAATCTGTTTGACTTAATTCATATGGTCTATTGTATATTACATAATTATTGTCAAACACTAATTGCTAAATCTACATCACCAAATGATTTATCTTGGATATTGGCTAATATATATAAACAAACTGAATGGGATAACATATATTCTAACCACACTTAAGCTGATGAGAATCAGCTAGGTTGAAATTACAACCATTCCTTTGTTAGACCTGCATTGATTATAATCTCAAATTTATTTTAGAGTAAGGTTAGAAATACTTCCTAATATAGAATTAATTAGTTTCTTTTTATATTGTGTTACATAATTTTCCCTAAATGTTGTGTATATATGTACACATGAACCCTATAACTCATTGTGCCATAAAGGCCCATCTTGAAGACTCCATCTTCATGTTAGTGTTCGACAGGTGGAACCAATCCTTCTCCAAGCTATACTCATTGGAAGACTTAAATTCAGTTCTACAGGCTAATTATAGCCAATTATACAATGCTGCTGATGCTGTTACTTCCTCATTTGCAAGTGGGTGGACTGTCAGTATTTTGTGTTATATCACATGCTGGGGTATATTTACAACATATAATGAACTAGCGTTATATTGTAATTAATCTCTTGATGTAAGCTTTTAACATATACAGGCATCTCCTGCATTACGGAAGCATTGTGTTTCTGAAAGTTTTGCCATAACATGGACTTCCATAATGCAAAACGTATTTTCCCATTGACTTCCATGTTACATAACCTGGAAGTCAATGGGAAAATTGGTTTCATGTTACAAAATTCTACATTACGGCAAGATTTTCAGGAATACAACACTTCTGTAATGCAGGGGATGCCTGTATATAGTTTTTGATGACTACATATGTCATTGGGTATACTTGTATGTATGCTGATTATCATAACGTAATCACCAGGAGCATAATAGACTGATATCTTTTCATATTAACACCTGAAAAATACAATATAAATATATTGAACTAGCAGAGATACCCGGATGTGGAATATGTAGAAACTTTTTTTTTTGTTAAACATAAATGAATCAATAGCAAGTCTTTATGTACTGGATTATGGACATCATATGATATTCAAGTTCTCAAAAGTGATACAGAGATAGCAGTTGAATAAAAATTATTCAACATTTATATTACTTGGAAAAAAAAAAAAAGTAGTAGTCCTCAGAACGTACAAAGCCGGGAGAGAAAGAAAGAAAAACAGAAGCAAATGGGATATATATATGTATATATATATATAAGAGGGAGAGAAGGGGAGAGAGAGAAAGAACAACCTGTGTTGTACATTAGGATGTCCATGTCAAATTTGGTAAAAATTCGTTCAGAAATGGGAACACTGTTTCAAGACAAACAGACAAACATTCACGCTTATTTATATAGATTATAACCATTGGTAATATTTTATAGTATAACTATTGGCGATAGCTATACTGATATTTTGTTATATGACGGTTTGTTGGGATATACTGATATCATGTAACAGTTGATAGTGGTAGCTTATAATATTTCAATTGTCAATATGACATTCTGATATCTTATGCCATCGGTAATACAGTTTATGCCATTAATACTTGCAAACTGACATCTATAGGCTGGTTGCTGGAGTTTGATAAATTGATATTGATTATATGTTATGATATCATTTGATATTTTTAGGTAACGGAATGCAGTGTGTTAAATTGATGTGATAATCACCCCCCAATACATTGCAATTTTCTATTTGATACATTAATATTTTATAGTAGATCATGTATTATATAATACACTGATATCTTAGAGTACATGATATAACTATTGTATAATTCATTGATATCTTTGGTAGACTATTGTGAGATATTAAGTTTTTATTGGCTACAGTGTGATAAAATGATACATACTATATGTACCACCTGTAGTAGTAAATTCTATGCATATGTAGTATACTATATATCATCTGGATTTTATTCCAGATTGATATTATATTGTACTCTAACTGTATTGGCAAGTGGTATAAATTATTCAATATAGTATGCTATATGCACTGGCATAATCTGTTACTGTGTAGTATATTATTTTTTCTCTTTAATCTCATGAAAGTGTTATCAGCTATTTTGACTTATAGATGATATGTGACCAGTGGAATTAAACTCTGCTCTGGCCATACTCACAGAAGTCAAACTCAACACTGTATAATAATAATAATAATGATAATTGTTTCTAACATAGGCACAAGGCCAAACATTTTAAGGGGTAAGTTAAATAAATTGACCCCAGTTCTTGACTGGTACTTTATTTTATCGACCCCAGAAGGATGAGGGGCAAAGTTGACCGTGGCAGGATTTGATCTCAGAATATAAAGAACAGAACAAATACCGCAAGACATTTTGTCCGATGCTCTAACAATTCTGCCATTTCACTGCCCAAAACAAAGAAAATAAAAAAAGATTGTTCTCTGTCTTCAAGGAAGCCAACACATACAAAAGAGAGGGTAAAATGACAAACAGTTATGAAGAAAAAGAGAAATGACAACAGAAATTATGAAAATGATAAAATCTAAGCTAAAACTGGGGTTACAGAATGTCATGATAAAGCAATGGCAAGAAAAGCCTCTTCATAGCCAGGACCTGAAAAAGCTGAACAGTAGACAAAGAAAATTTGCAACACAAGTTGTTGTAGGCACCCCTCTCGCCGCCATCTCACTATTACAAAAAATACTCACCATCCCGTGTTCCTTTCCTCTCACTACGTACCCGACTGTGTGCCATACTTCCTGCAGGCACTTCTCTATTTGTGCTGCAGTTTGGTACTGTAGCTTCCTTTCTCTTCTATTAATGCACCTGAAAAACAATTGTCTTCTTTTTCGTATCCAAGACTTCCTCGGCTGGAAGCTTCATACAGCCAGACCGGGTAATGTCTTTTTTGTATTTTTCCACAAATAATTATTTGCCTGCCAGCGATATTGTGGACCACTGGCTGGTTGTAGCGGCAAAGGAAATCTTCTGTGTGTCCCTATTTTTGTTGTTGTTGTTCTCGCTGTTCATATTGTTGCTGTTGTTGTTGTTGTGGTGGTGCTGGCTCTTGTTGCTGTTGCTTACATTATCGTTGTTGTTGTTGTTACTGCTGTTGTTGCTGCCGTCACCACTATTGCTGTTGTTGCTTTGGCTGCTTTGGTGTGCTTGGTTCTGAAGTGGGGTGTCATTGCCACAGCCACTGTTATTGCTGTTAATGTTGTTATTAATGGTGTTCCCACTGTTGTAGATATTGTTGTTCTTATTGTCATTGTTATTGTTGTTGTCATTATTGTTGTTGCTGTTGTTGTTGGTGTTGTTGTAGCTTCCTTTCTCGCTTCCACCATCACACATTGACATAGTAGTAGTAGTAGATATATTCGCTTCAGTAGTAGTCATTGTAGCTATATTCGCTTCGCGGTTGTCAGAGACGCTGAGCTGTCTACTTGTACCACTCTCTCTCTCTCCATCTGTTTCTCTCTCCACTCCTCACTCTTTCTTCTTTACATCCATATCGAGCATTATTATGGTTTCGTTAGAAGCCATGATTGAAATATTAAAGTTTCAACGAAGAAAAATATGTTTTGTTTCAGAAAAAATCTTTAATTCTTTTGGGCTGTTGGAAAACTTGGAAACAAAACTGTGACTAAGTAGCAGGAGTTTTCGTTAACAAAATGGAATTGTTTAAAACTGAGATAAATTACCCAAATGGGTAAAAAATTCCGTAATCCTAAAAAATATTGGTGAGCTCCGATGAAGCGTGGAGCCCAAGACTGACGGCCATAATAATAATGATGATGATGATGATGATGATGATAAGAAGAAGAAGAAGAAGAAGAAGAAGAAGAAGAAGAAGAAGAAGAAGGAGAAGAAGGAGGAGGAGGAGGAGAAGGAGAAGAAGAAAATCGGGATGCTTAACATGAGAGAATGTTGCTTGACTGCTCCTAAAAATATCATATAACAACGATTAAAAGAACAACAAATCAAATCGAAAATGTTGAAGAATAACTGTGTAAGTAATACTTGTACAATATATTGACCATTACCAAATATAATTAATGTATTACAAATGTTCATAATAGTTGGTGATCTCAAAACACCACGTGTAAACAAACTATCGGAGGCACAGTCTATATGAACACTGGACCTATCCTGTCCTACCACCATACACAAACAAATGACAAATAATTTAAATAAACACTGTGTCATTCAGCCCAAGGTTAATAATAGGGAAATGCGTATGTTGAATCTGATGCATAAAAAGTTCGAAAAATCGCACGTGCAAAATAAAGGGCCAGACTAAAAGCATAAATGAACATGGGAGTATGTTTCTATTCTATAGGCATATTTTACTCAATAAATGAGACCACAACAAAATATTCATACAAAATTTGGAGGGAAAATAACGCAGATCTAAGTGTAATGCTAGACACCAACAGGCTAGCTCACTGAAGAAGGTACATTCTCAAAACCCCCCCAAAATATCAGAAATTGAGATAGAACACTTAAAAGAAAGAATACACAATGAAAACACAAGTAACGAACACAAAACAAACAATAAAAACGTAAACATTGAGAATTTAAACCACGAAGAGAGAACTAACACATGCAAAACAAATAAAGTAAATAACAAAACATGACAAAACCAAACCCTAGAACACCTACAGAATAATGACCAACAAAAACTGAACCAGAACAACGTAAACGAAAATATAAGTAAAAGGGAATATGAGGAAGATTTAAGAATAGAAAATTCTAAAGGTGGAAATCAAGACCATGACAATCTAAAGGTGGAAATAATTCACGAATTACAAGCAATACAAGGTCTTCCTATGGATCAAAGAAACTATCTCCCAAGGATAAAACTCAATGATAAAATAGCAACATCAATAAAAAACGCAAATCTGGCCAGTGCAGACTTAATGAAATCAGATGCAAATATAAATATCACCAGGCTAACTGAAATAATATATGCAACAGCCACTGTAGTTACAAGGAAAAGTGGGTAGCCCCTCAGATCTGCTCAAATAGGGATATCCAAACTCAAAGAAACAACATGGAAAAAGAAAAAAGAAGAAAAAAATTGGGGAAGAGCTGTTAACATTAATGTGTTTTGTTCTCATGAGTTACTGCCCTTAGACCTTGCACATTATATAAAACAAAAGAGGGCGTTTTATATAATGTATTTAGTTCTCATAAGTTAGCCCTTAGACCTTGAACATTATATAAAATGAAAAAGGGTGCTTTGTGTTGGGACTTTGGAGAAATGGCAGCCATGTTGTAAATGGATGTACACTGGTGTGCTAGTGAAATAGAAGAACTGAAGAAAATTTTTCCTGTGAATATAGTTGCCTTGTAAAAACTTTCTTTTTATACGTTTAACAATCATCATCATCATCGTTTTTACATGCTGGTATGGGTTTGATGAAATATTGTGAGGCAATATTCTACACCTGGACACCCTTCCTGATGCCAATCCTTACTTATTTTTAAGTAAGGTACTTATTTCTCGGATTTTCACCTGTCGAACTGCTAAGCTGTGGGACCTATTGTATATGTGGGACATAAACAAACAACACCGGTTGCTTAAGTTATGTCAACATGAAAGGTATATGTGGAGACAAACATGTACACACACACACACACACACACACACACACGACAGGCTTCTGCACAGTTTCCATCTACCAATTTCACTCACAAGGCATTGGTCAATTTGAGGCTACAGTAGAAGACACTTACCCACGGTGCCACATGGTGGGATAGAGCCCAAAACCACGTGCTTGTGAAGTGAACTTCTTAACCACACAGCTATGCCTGCACCTATGTCTTTAGGTGAGACACAGCTGGCAAGTAGTATATTCTAATTACACATTATGAAAAAAAAACTCTTCTAATTTTACTAAATTCTGCTATTCATGACCCCTTTGTATGCAGCACTCTTACAGACAAACCCATAATATTTGGCTCTGACTGTGTTCACTACATGCATCAACAAAACCCAGACCAGAAAATACTTTGTCAAATAAGTATATATATATATACATATGAGCAAGACGTGGGCCGCTGACCCATCTAGGAGAGTGGTGACTCCAATGAGAAATCGACGCGGGCCGAAATCACCCGTCAAACCCATGCCAGCATGGAAAACGGACGTAAAACGATGATGATGATATATATCATCATCATCATCATCGTTTTATGTCCGTGTTTCCATGCTAGCATGGGTTGGATGGAGATTTCTTGAGGCAGCAGTTTACGGTCGGATGCCCTTCCTGTCATATATATATATATATTTAAACATCATATCAGCATTGTCTCATCAGATAAATAGAATAACTAAATACCATTAAATGTGTCTCATAACCTACATGTAACACTTTGTGTAAGATAGGGCAGTGGATGGCAGAATTGGTATAACAGCAGATATAATGCTTTTCAGTATTTAGTTATGTTCTGAGATCAAATCCTGAAAAGGTTCACTCCACTTTCCGTCCACCGAGGATTGATAAAATAATTACCTAAAATATACTTGGGTCTATATAATCGACTGAATTTTGCCAAAAATTTGCAACATTCTGTCAATACTTTGTATAAGATGAAAAAATGTGTCATAACATACAAATCACACATTATATAAGATTATATTTGTAGGTGCAGGCATAACTGTGGGGTTAAGAAGTTTGCCTTGCAACCACAAGGTCCTGAGTTTGATCCCACTATGCAGTACCTTGGGCAAGTGTCTTCTACTGTAGCCTCAGGTTAACCAGTACTACCTTGGGTGGAATTTGGTAGATGGAAACTGTACAGAAGCCTGTCATGTGTGTGTGTATGTGTGTGTGCCCATATCTATGTTTATGCTTACTGGTATAAAACCAATGTTGATAAATATAGAGCGTTAAAATAAGTATCAGACTGAAATAAGTAATAGGGTCGATATGATTGACCAAAACCTTTGAAGGTGGTGGCCCAGCATGACCGCAGTCCAATGACTGAAACCAGTAAAAAAAATAACGGAATACAAATATTCCACTATGATATTATTTGTGTGTGTTAATACACGAAGATTCCATTATAACTGATGTGATACAAGGGGATTTTTGGTGACTTTGCACACACCTAAGGCAAACTCTATGTCGTTGTTTGACTTAACAGCTAAATCGCGCACACCCTACCCTACCGTCTTAAAAAAGTACACATAGTCTTAGGTACACTGCCTAAAAAAAAAAAAAAAAATGATGGGATGATCATAAGTCTACCGAAACAAACAAATTTTATATCAAATAAGGAATATCTGAGGACCCTTTTTACATAGGGTCAATAATTTATCTGATGTATTTCATATTAAGTTCCGATATAAAAAGAAAAAGTAAACAATTTTTATCAGAGTTGATATTAATAAACTTAAAATATTATTTAGTCACAAAAAATATAAATCGAATATACAAGGTAGATAACTCGAGATATAAATGTAGCAGTTACATCCCTTAGATAATATATTTTCGCAAAATAATGTTTTTATTACATATTTTTAAACGTATAGAATATTTCCCCAACAGAATCGTAGGTGATTTATTTCAAATGATATCAGCAGGAGACACACAATCACATAAACATAGTGCTTTGAATTAATAGAATTAAACAGAAACGAAATGAATCGCCACCGGACAAGATACCATTCAATAGGTAACATTCCTAGATCTGGTATCTACTTCAATTGCTAGGTGAACTAAAATATACAGAATTAAGACGTGCACCCATAGATACAAACTGTCTAAAGTGAATATGAACTCACTACCTATAGGTTAGCAGTATAGTATTTGATACACTCAGAATCACTACACATACCAAGAAAACATTATCGCCCCCTCTCCACCACCCATAAACAAACATCATGCAATAAGAATCGTCAAGGTTATTACAAATGCTAGGCGTCACCATTACTGAGGATCTCTTCTAGTGAACATACACAATATAGCAAAGACGGCATCACAAAGACTGGCCTTCTTCTTCAGGGCCAGAAAATACTTAAGCATCCAACAACTACTAACCCTTTACAAAGCTCAGCTGAGACCCACAATGGAGTACTGCTCCTACATCTGGAACAGTGCTGCTATACACACAGAAAGGCCACTTGACTGATTGGCACGAAGTTGCACCCCATCACACTCCAACCTCTGCCCCACAGACGTGCTGTCTCCTCTCTCTGCATTTTCTACTGCTATTACAGTGGCCTCTGTTCCTTGGAGCTAGTTGATCTTGTGCCACCTCCACTCAGACACTTCTGACTTACTTGTCTCTTCTTCTATCGTCACCTACATTGTGTCCATCCTGCCAGGCTCTGCACTAACCACTACACCCAGTGCTTCCCTCCAGAATTCCTCTATGCACTTTTGTGCATCGATCTGATCAGCCTCAGTGGGCCTGTGAAGGCCATGAGCACAAACTCTTTCTCCAGACCAGTCCAATAAAAAAAATAAAAGTTGTTTTTTGTTTAGCTCTAGTTCAGCCCTGATTGAGCAGATATGATCGAATGTGTTCTAGCCTTAACCATTCCATCATATTTTTTAGATATAGTACATTTAATGTGTTCTTTCTTTTTTAAAACTGTTGAGTATGTAATATGAGGAATATTTGGCTACTATTTCTAGCAGGTCAAGCAGGAGCATAAATGCTTTGCTCGGCTTGTCTACTCATGCTTCACTTCATTCCATTACTGTGGACTAGTAGTGCACTTGACAGGCAAATGGATGATACAAACATTACAATTTCAAATAACTGCTTTACTCTGCTCTGATCTTCTGTCTCAAACTATATCCAAGACAGGGGCTTTGCCTAGTTAGAAACTTTTCCTAACTGACAACCATCACACCTCAAATCCCCAAATGGTGTTGGCACTCAGCACCTTTTACGGTTTCTACAATGAACTTTGATCTTTTGAACTTGTTAGCTGTGCTCAACATCCACTAGAAACTGTAAACAGCAACATCTTTGCCACTTTTCACCATACTCATTAAAGTTATTTGCCAAAACCTGATACCAAATAATATATACATGTTTACTCAATCATTCTGACAATTGCCACACTGTAGAATTCTTACCCCTTCCATATATTTTTCAAATAAGCTCCAATTTTTCAAGATCCGTATTAGCCATACAAATCTCACTTGTACCTTCTAATGTGAGAAAATTATATATTATATTTCATATAAAGACAGTATACATTATAAACACCAATTTGCAACAGAAAAGTGCAACAGTCCCACTGTCGGGTGACCGCATTACCAATTATACAACAGAGTACCTGCTATTCTATCTTCTCAAATTACTATAAAAGTTACTATAAATATTACAGTTCCATACGTTTTAGACATAATGACGAATGTGAAAATAGAAACACTAATATTGTTGTTTGAATTCCTGATATCTTCAAAGGATTTCTTTATCAGTGATATGCTATGAGTAATGTAACTGTACGCTGAATATTTATAATTAATGTAAATTTGAATATTATGTTATAAAATAAATCTTGTATTTATAGATGGGAGTACACCATGTTTGTAAATGGGGCAGAAAATGATAGATAGATAGATAGAAAGATACATACATACACAGCTGGATGGATAAACAGACTTATATATAGAGACAGACAGACAGATAGATAAATAAACAGATATATATATATAGATAGAAATAGTATTAACAATTATATTAGTAGCACAAACAGAGCGGATCTACCTGCCTACTAGATCAGGCGGCTCTTCAGTCTATCCCACCTCAAAGCCAAGACAAAAGTACATGTAGCACTCATCAGGGACATACTGTTCACTAATGACGCAGCAGTTGCAGCCCACACCCAGCAGGAACTCCAGTGACTGATGGACCACTTCTCTCACTCATGCAAGAACTTTGGGCTGACTATCAGTCTGAAGAAGATGAGTGTCCTGGGACAGTGTACAGAGGCACTACTGGTAATCATCATCGACAACTATGAACTCAATGTCGTTCATCAGTTTTCGTACCTCGGCTCTACCATCACTGACAACCACTCTTTCAATACAGAGATTGACAAGAGGATTGGGAAGCTAGCTTCAACTCTCACCCATTTTACATCTCGAGTGTGGACAAACCCCAAGCTGATATTTAAGACAAAGATGGCAATCTACAATACCTGTGTCATGAGCACAATGCTATACGGTAGTGAGACATGGACTACATATACCAGACAAGAGAGAAGACTGAACATCTTCCACTTGAGAAATATCTGCCATGTCCTGGGCATATCCTGCCAAGATAGTGTCCAATGCAGTGGTCCTGTCTCACGCTGGCCTTCCCACTATGTACACTCTGCTCAGGCAATAAAGATTGCACTGACTGGGCCACATCCACTACATAGAAGATGACTGCATCCAAAAGGATATCCTCTTTGGAGAGCTGGGAAGAGATCCATTGGCTGTCCCCAGCTGCACCACAAGAACGTCTGCATGAGGGACATGAAGGCAGTCGATATCACTACAGAGATATCCTGGGAGAACCTTGTTTCTGACTGCATACGATGGAGGGGTATTCTGAACTGGCACCTCAAGACAAAAGAAGAGAAGCTGATGGGTGCTGCAATAGAAAAGCAGGCACACAGAAAGGAGCACAACTGTTCCAGCTTCCAGCAGACTAGTGACTACACACAGATGTGACCTCTGCAACAGAAACTGTCACTCCTGCATTGATCTTCTCAGTCACAAGTGGTACTGCTCCAGCCAAACACAAATATAAAACAACAAAGATGCAACCAATGGTTAGCTATGACCAAAGGAGACCTTATATATATATATATATATAGATGTATAACCTATGGACACACAAGAGATGTAGTGGGATTATGGGCAGGTTGTCAGAGAAAACCTTCGTATGTAGAAGATGCAAGGGTGTGGTTAATAAGAACACACGTGACATAAATTCCCTCAACTGTTCAGAAGGGTCACTGGAGGTAGTTGACAGCTTCTGCTACCTAGGTAACCTCATCAGCAGTGGGGGAGGATGCTCTGAGAGCATAGTAGCCAGAATAAGGACAGGATGGAAAAAGTTCAGGGAGCTGTTACCACTGCTGGCAACAAAGAGCTT
>JAOPJM010095559.1:0-14081 GCA_027124095.1 Muusoctopus leioderma
GTGTGTGTGTGAGAGAGAGAGAGAGAGAGAGAGAGAGAGAGAGAGAGAGAGAGAGAGAGAGAGAGAGAGAGAGAAGGAGAAAGAGAGGGTGATACAGTGAAAGAGAGAACATATTGTCAATGTATTAATTACAAGTATCAGCAATATGGCCGAGGGGAAAATACCTCAGGGGAATGTTCTGCATACTAAATTCAAATACGGTAGGGTCTCACATATGTAATATAGTGAGTTGAAAAACGTCGATCGACTGAGACTATCCAAGCAATTAGTAGACAAAAACACCCTCTAATGCTGTTTACCACCTAAAAACAACAAGCAAGGGAGATAATTCCAATAAGATCAGTTGGTCGAAATTTTTGGACACTATAGACAATACAGATTTGAGTGGATCTGGTCTTTAAAGCCAATTGGTGAAACCAACGAATATGTTTCAGTTTTATTAGACCTCTTCAGTGAAGCATATTCTACTCGGTTGACCAATATAGTGATCAATATACTGTAGAAATAGAGGGAATGTAGTAATACTGATTATAAATATCAACAATATGGCTGAGGGATAATACCTCGGGAGAACGTTCAGCGTACTAAATACAATTACAGTAGGGTCTCACATATTTAATATAGTGAGTTGAAAAACTTCGATCAACTGAGATTATCGAAGCAATTAGAAAACAAATATTCTCTCTAGGAAGTGTTTAAAATCTAAAGACATCAAGCAAGAGAAATAACTCCAATAGATATGTGATACCTTACCGTGTATCACGTATCTATTGTGATACATCACCGGAGAGGGATGATAGCAGAAGTGGTAGAGCGCCAGGACAAAAATGTCTTGTGGTATTTAGTTGCGGCTCTTTACGATGAGTTCAAATTCCCACCAGTTTTAACTTTGCTTTTTATCCTTTCAGAGTCGGTAAATTAAAGTATCAGGGAAGTTCGTAAACTTGAATAAGTTCCTATACCCTGGGAATACAAAATTCTGAATTCTCGTGTAAAGCCCTTCGTCGTTTTTTAAGTTTATGGTAGTACTGAGGATACGGTGTTAATAGGGGGTCGGTTGAGCAGGGAGGAAAAGCATTTATGAGCGTGTGAGTAAAGGGTAAGGTGGAAGGAAATAACCAGTCGAAATTAGGTGCGCATGCGCACATCAATACGAACGTTCACGAAGATGAGAAGGTGGATCGTAGAATATAGTAAATAGCAAATAAAATTAGTCAAGAACTGGGGCCGATTAAATCGATTACTCCCCCTTCAAATAAAAAATTTGCTTCCTCTTCTCCTCCTCCTCCTCCTTCTCCTTTCTACTTGGGTCGGGCACGATGGCAGACGTGCCACATATCCTGTTAATTATAGGGTTTGTATGACATCGTTCCATGATCATGTCTTTCAAAGCTAACAATACCTGGAGTCGCTACTGAACACAGTAATACTGTGGCCGTTGATGTTTATACCCTCATCAGCCATTAAAATGCAAGCATCGCAAAAAATATTCATTAGAGATATTCTCCGCCATAGTCTCTTGCTTGAATACACCTTGGAGATACCAGTATCAATCGCTTAAATCAACCCTAGTACTTGACTGGCCTTGTCCCTAAGCTACAAATCATTAATTTTAAGGAATTTTCTTCCCTTTTGCGCAGGAACGAAAATAAAGTGATCAGTGAGGTTAAGATGTTCATGCCTTTTCAAAGGATAAAAATGACTTGAATTGAATGAAACCTCTAAAACTTGGGAATCGAAAACGCATCATGAAGTTGGTATGAGTAATAGGAGGACAAATTACTTTCCGACAAAATAAAAAGACCCAATATTTTTAAATGTGTGGAATGCGGTGACTTTCATGCTTTCCCCAACAGCTGATGAGGTTCCATTAAAGATCCAGTCTTCATATAGTGCCACACATAGTTTTGAACTGAACATTGCGAACTAACGAAACACTCGTTAGTTTTACTGTGATGCCGCTAATTATAGCCGGGGACTACATCACACAGTGTTTGTTACTTACAACGGGAGAGTCCCTGCGTGGTCACTCGCTCACCCTCCAAGAAATAACAGCAGCCAAATCTCATTTAAATCACACCCAATTGTATTAGAAAAGGAAAGACACATTGGATAATGTAGTCCTAGATACATTATGTCTGCAAAAAATGACTGGTTGGTCACAGCTGGTACACCTTAGATAATACATGTACTCGATCGGAGCTGACTTAAGGGTTAAAAAAACAACAACAATGATCTACTTGCAACTAGGTGGATTGGGTTGTTGAAAGTTAAGTGCATTGGCTACAGACACAGTGCAGTGGCAGTGTGAGGATGCGAACCTTCGACCTTCGATGCGAACCTTGTCTAGCTTCCCAGTATCTTATCGACTCAGATATCTTCACTCTATGTCGCTCTGTAGGAGAGGTGGGGAACATTAACTACTGTTAGCTGTAGGAGGACAGATGTCATGTGTGTAAATTATATATAGACACCATATTGGTCACTTGAGACTGTTGATACCTCTCACTTGCAATGTCTGTTTCAGATTTTCCAACATTAAAAGAAATTCCATTTTTATCCTATGATGCTTAACTTCAGTTAATGTAGTAGTAGTTAAAAAATCATAAGGTAACAACGGAATTTCTTTTGTTTTGTTATTCTTTTTAAACTACTGTAAATGAGCCAACGGGGGAGACTCTACACGGTCACTAGGCCTGTTAGAAATAGCAGCCAAATCTCCCTCAAATAGTATCAGACCCTACCGTCTTAAAAAAAGAAAGACACATTAGATAATGTAGTCCTGGATACACTGTAACTGAATACAATAACAAAAAAGACGAGATGGGCACGTCGGGAACGCCTTTTGATCATAGGTTTGCTTCTGGGGTTAAACAGCAACAACAACAACATCAGCAACAACAAAATAACTACAGTCTGGGGGTGTGAGGAGTGATTACGCGATACTGTTATTGCAAGAAATGTGGCACAAGTGAATCCAAAGACTCATTCTTCGGTGATGGGACGGTATTAATAATTTGTTAGTAGCATAGGCACAAGGTCAGAAATTGTGTGTGTGGGGGGGGGGAGTAAGTCGATTAAATCGACCTCAGTATTTGACTGGTACTTTGTTTATCAACCCCGGAAGGATGAAAGGCAAAGTTGACCTCTGCGAAATTTGAACTCAGAACGTAAAGAGCCGTAACTAAATACCGCAAGCCATTTTGTCCGACGTTCTAACGATTCTACCAATCCACTGCCCTCTGTGACGGTATTAATAATAACTAGCAGGACCCGTGGAAATTCCACGTTTTATAAATGTTCTTATTTCAATTTTGATGCATAAATTTACAGATCTTCACAACACTGTTTCATTATGTTAAAGATTTCATATATGTCTTCGATTTCATTTAGGTTGTTTAAAGCGTATTCCAACTATGTCTTCGATGTCGTTCCATAGTTACGCTTGTTTTAAGCGAAACCCTCGAACTGGCTTCATTATGTTAAAAATTTCGATTATGTCTTCGATTTCGTTCCATAGCCAAGGCAACACTCGGACCCGTTTTATTATGTTAAATATTTGGATTATGTCTTCGATTTTGTTCCATGTAGTGACAAAAGCAGAATAATATTATAGATAAATATTCATTTCTTACAGGCACAAAGCTTCAAATTTGGGTGAAGGTAACAGTCGATTGTATCAACCACACTACCTGATTGGTACTTTATTTTGTTGACCTCGGAGGAATGAAAGGCAAAGTCAATCTCGACGGGATTTGGACTCAGAACGTAAAGGGCCGTAACTAAACACCGCAAAGCATTTTTTTCCAACGCTCTAACGATTCTGCTAATCTTCCAAATAATAACAATGATATCGACCCCGGAAGAACGAAAAGTAAAGTCGAACTCAGAACGCAAAGAGCGGAACAAATACCGCAAGGCATTTTGTCCGACGCTCTAACGATTCTGCCAATCCACCACCTTCCAAATAATAATAATAATAATAATAATAATAATAATAATATTGTTTCTAACATAGGCACAAAGCCAACAAGCCCAGTACTTGACTGGTACTTTATTTTATCGACCCCGGAAGGATCAAAGGCAAAGTTGACCTCGGCAGGATTTGAACTCAGAGCGCAGTGAGCCAGAATGAATACTGTAAGGTATTCTGTCCGACACGCTAACGACTCTGCCAATTCGCCGCCGATGCAACTAAATAATGCAAGCCATTTTGTTGGACGCTCTACGAATTCTGTTAAACCACTACTGTCTCAAGTAAATATTATATTGATTTTATAACAAATTTTGGAGGAAGCGACAGTCGATTAAGTCGAACTCCGTCCCCTAGTATTTGACTGGTACTTTATTTTATCGAACACAGAAGCATAAAAGGACGTGCTGACCTCGGTGAGATTTGAACTCTGGAAGTAAAGACATGCAAGTAAAATACCCACGACGCTTTACCAGTTTCGTTAATCCACCGTTCTCTCAAGTAATATTTTATTGATAACAGTTCGATCGATAAGAAACCTCTGACACAAAAATTAACCTGTTTGTATGTCCAATTACTTAGCCCCCCCCCCTCAAAACAAAATGTGTCAAAAAACTTACAGGTACGGTCCCTCCGATGGCCCTGCACAGGCTCACGCACGCACAAGGTTTTGATCTCAAGGTTTTGATCGACCCGATGCTATAGTTGAAGATTACCCAGTGTGCTGTACACTGCGGTCGAACTCGGCCCCACATGATTCCGAAGCTAACTTGTTAACCACACGGCTATAGGAAGCCTCTAAAAATCGATATGTTCGCTCGACCTGCTAGAAATAACAACCGATTCTCCCTCAAATCACATCTCGTCTTAAAATAAAAAGGAAAGACACATTGAATAATGTAGTCATAGATATATGGTCTCTGAAAAGTGGGATAGGATGGTCTTTGAGCTTAGGCCAGCTCCATTAGGGATTTTACCTAAGCAGATATATTTAAATGTGTATGATATACAGATATTCTGAATTTAGATATGTGTACACGTCTGATGTATATTTGTTTATTCGTACGCGCACACGCACGCACACACGCACACGCACACACACCTATGTAATATGTATATGCACATCTTACATATGTATTTGTCCGTGATGTATATGTAATTTAGATATACAGTGAATATATTCAGGAACACGTGTGTGATTTGTATCATGAAACAGCTATCACTGTTGACATAAATACAATGTAATTTACAGACAGACATACACCTTATCACTATGTACATTACATACTAATATAGTCCTCAGCACGCGCGCATACACATGCACACATGAACACACACACACACACATGAACGCACACACACATGAACGCACACACACACACATGAACGCACACACACACACACACATGAACACACACATTGTTCTACTTCAGGTATTTGCACATGCGTGCCCAGATAGCTGTAGTGTACGCGCGAAATCTAAGTGACGAATACCTGTATAAAACAGTATTTAACAGCAGTTAGTAGGTTGATCAACTCTGATCGAGGAGATATATTTATGATGAAAAGGCATTCCAGTCGTGACCATCTCGTCATTTTAGAGGGGGTATCTAGGAGTACATTACTTAATGTGTTCTTCACTTAAGACGTTAGGTGTGGTTTGAGGGAGATTCGACTGCTATTTCTAGCAAGTCGAGTGACCACGTAGAGGCTACCATTTGCCTTTAAATAGAAACGATGTCATTGTGGTGGTGGTGGTAATGTGAAGTTAGTAGGCAGCACGGTGTTGGTAGTGGGTGTACCAGCAGGCGTAACCGAAGGAAATATTAATCAATGACAATAGTGGACTCGTACGTCAAAATGATTTATGACTTATAAGCATTGTGAGTGTTGACATACTGCAATTGAATGAAATGTTCTGAGATCAATTCTAGCTAAAGAATTGTGTGTGTGTGTGTGTGCATGTGTGTGTGTGTGTGCGTGTGTGCATGTGCGTCTCTCTCTCGTTCTCTCGCTCGCTCTCGCTCTCTCGCTCGTCCGATCCAGTCTCCTATTACTCCGGTGTTTCTCCGACGTGTGGTGGGTTCCTCAGTTCGTTGTTTTTAACGGGTGTGTGTACATACATACATACATACATACATACATATTCGAACGAATTCATGGCGCAAAAATTATAAATTTAGTTTAGTTAGTACTTTGAAGTAGTTTGATTCCAGGCGATAAACCTTATATTTTGGGGCATTGTTTCGTTATAGGTATATAAAATGGCTAAGAAAGTGAAAGAATTGATATTTCACTTTCCCATTACATTGACATGTATCTATTATGGATATATTGAATTATTCATTCGATATTTTACTACAATCAGCGTATCTATTAGTTTATCTAATGTACCTTTATATATGATGTCGGAAGGCTGTGACATTTGGCTGCTCTTTCTAGCATTGTAGAGGTTCCATCGTTGTCAGTTTGTTGTGCATTTTAGTTTGGCAATATTCTGAAATACACCCCAACCTCATAAGTTTGCTTCGTAATTTATAGTAAAAATTACTTTTCAATGCATTTTCGGGCATTCTTTCGTTATGAGTATAACCGATCATTACCGATTATCACCCCCCCCCTTTTCTTGTCGGCCATTTTACATACTTATAAAGAAAGAATGCCCATTTTTTTTTTTGGGGGGGGGGAGAAGACTGTACGAAATGAAACGATTTTAGAAATACAAAATGTGAAGTCGGGTTTCTGGAATCCACGAATTACTCAAACTTGATTTATCACTTCATTAATTCGTATCTTGCTTTCTTTGGTATTATTTTAAGTTGATATTTTAGTTAGTACATCTTCAGGGATATATTTAAATCATGTCCTGATTGGTGTATATATATATAATGTATTTTCTTTGGCTGAGTGTTGACTCGCAAACATCAATTCAATCGAATCCAGTGAATTACTGCTAATTACTATATCAGTTCCTAATATATGAAAATCAAACTTGATTGTAACAAGATGAAGCTAAATATTGCTAAGCATTTTATGTCTATGCATTTACCATTCTTCTAGCTCTTGGTAATAATTTAAGGCGGTTATACGCAGTCACCGGACCAGCTAGAAATAGTAGCCAAATCTTCCTTAAATCACCCCTACTGTCTTATACAAATAAAAGGGGGAAGATGTATTGTACAATGTAGTCCCTGATATAAAAATTAAAAAAACGATGGTCACAGCTAGAACGTATTTGATCATCGGTCTGCTCAATCAGGGCCGATCTGGAGCTAAAGAACAATTCGGCTATTAAAGCTACATGATTATTTAGTAATTGATTCAATATTCTCAAAACGACGCCGAAATTGGCAATATTTAAACTACCCAGGAGAGCTTACAGTGCCCCGGGAAACATCCACTGCATGAGTTGACTTCGCTCATCCCTGATTAATTCCTTTGTGATCCCCTATCATAAATTCTGGATACAGCCTTACAGTTTACCTAGTTCCCAAAACCCATTTCCATAACTGAGTAAATGTATTTTGCATATTACCATTACCTCATCCTTACCAATGGGAGATGGTTTGTCTTTTATTTGCTAGTTCTATTTCCAAACATTTTAAGATATCTAATCGCTTGCCATGTAAGTGTTTTGCTTCTCATTTCATTTATTTCTCTTTCCAAAGCCTCACTCTAAACAATGATGATCATCAATCCTTTCTTCACCACAAACTCGTTACTTACCCGTATGTATTATTTTCAATTTACAATAGCTCAGCCATTCACATCTCAATCTTAAGTAGTAGTACGTCCCCATGCAACTATCTCATCCTACCTCTCTAAATCGAAGGATGGTGATCAAAGCCCATCGCTTTTTGCGTGTGGAAAATGTGTGGAAGGTAACTGCGGAAAACCCGTTGTATGGCCTGTCACTAATTTTAAGTCACCGCCTTGTCACGCTGTTTCTGTATGCAGATGAAAGTGTTTGAAGAATGGTTGCTCAGTCAATGATCAGACAACTGAACGCGAGACCAGTAATGTGTGTGTGATAGAAATAAAGAAGAAAAGAAAGTAAAATTCAGGCACCAAACTTAATTATTCAGTGGTTAGTGCTGTAAAATTGAAGTAACTCGAGAAATAGACACGAAAAGGAGTGTGACCACTTCATATGACTAAACTTGCTTTTGTTCATCTTTTGTTATAGGAGCGGAATCGTAGGAAAGAGACGTGTGAACATGCGTGTGAACGAATGTGTAGATCCATTGAGAAACAGGAATACATTTCTTGTGATTAAATTGTGATGATGAATTCATTTTTGACGAGGCATAAGTCATCATTTCTACGTGTAAATGAATATGGTGACATAGTGACGTTTTTTGCCGCTTATCTAAAGTAGTGACAACAAAAGAAGGAAATTGTTTCCGCAGAATAGAAAACCCGTCATTCGTGCATCTCCGAAGATTAGGTCTTTGAATTCGCTTGTCATATTCTTTGACAATAACACCTGTTAATTCCTTTTCATGCCCTTCATTTAATAGTAGTTAGGGTCTGACAAAGTGAGTTATTTTATGCCAGACTATGAAGCCATTGCAAGTGAGTTTTCAAGTCTCTACAAACCAAACCTAATTGATATTAATAATTGTTTCTAATTCAGGCACAAGGCCAACAATCCCCAGTACTTGACTGGTACTTTATTTTATCGACCCCGGAAGGATGAAAGGCAAAGTTGACCTCGTAATAATCATGTGTTGAGGGATCCCCCATATCAACCCTGATTGAGTAGATCTATGGTAAAGCGTTCCAGCCATGACCATCGCATCTTATTTTCAGATAATGTATCATGACCATTATCCAAATTGTGTCCTTCCTTTTTAAAGATGGTAGGGTGTGGTTTGAGGTGCATTTGGCTGTTTTTTTTAGCAGGTTGTGACCATGTAGAGGCTTCCTCGTTGGCACGGAAGAGGTGGCTAATTATACGGGCACCCAGAGCACTGAAGAGGTGGCTAATTATACGGGCACACCTTACATTCAATACAAGGTAGTAATGATTTCTTAATTTTGTCCCTCTATACTCCCAGTTAAAAATCCCACTAGGAGTTGACGTCATGATTCATTCCCCCTCCCTCACACTTAATGAATTAATTAGCGAGCACGTACTAGGTAGATAACTATTTTGTCGAAAATCGTACGTGTTTACAATAACCTGAATTTAAAATGAAATTACATAAACATAATTTTTATTGGAAGTCACATAGATGTTCTTCCATTTCTTTCTTTGTTTTTTTTAAATGTCCTAAAATTAAGATCAACGACAAACTACCGGGTAGGCAGCGAAACTGGTATCTTCTGCCCATAAGGCAAACAAAAAAAAAATCATTGCATTCCCGAGACGGTCACGATCAAAATGCGTTTCTGCCAAGCAGAAAACTTCACATACATCACATGACTCATGTGGGTCCTGCATTTTTTAAAAAAATTTAGTGATTTGGTATGCATGTAGGAGTTGTTTCGTGGCCTTCGCAGCCCTCCAAGACAGGTGGGTTTGATGCGGTTGATGTTGACTTGAATCCAATTCCAGAACGAATGCAGGAAAAATCATGAGCAGTGAGGGAATTCCAGGGTGCTTATTTTCTGGGGAGGAAGGATTGAAAATAGTGGTGAGTGCGTGGCTAGGGGAGGGTGGTATGGGTGAATGGGCTTAGATCGAGGTGCACGAGACCAGCAATGCAAAGTAAGATAAATTTGCATAGCTAAATTTTGAGTTTACTTTTATTTTTTCTTAACTGTTTTCTCTGCTCAATAGAATAAATTTCGTTTAAAGATGAGCCTTGTACATTTTTTTTCCCCCCAGTGAGTTACTAATAATTTGAAATTCTCATGAGAATCACGTTTCGATAGCTTTCCTCCCTCAGTACCATTTAATGTTTCTAATTATAAAGGTTGCGTAGTAGCTGTACATATAAGAACACCGGACTAAAAAAAATGTTTGGAAAATCTGTCGAAGGTAACTGCGGGAAACCGTTGGATAGATTGTATCTAATTTAAAGGCACAGCCTTGTCACGCTGTTTCTGCATGAAGATTACTTACATTAAGGATGGAAGTGTTTGTGGAATGCTATCTCAGTCAAAAGTATTTAGCATCGCCTTCCGAACTTTGATTCCGAATACCTGTTGGAGTTTACTTTGCTTTTCATCATTCCAGTGTTGATAAAATAAGTATCAAGTGTGTAACTAGGGTCAATTAAATCGTCGTCTTGTACCCATTCTCTAAATTTCTTGCCTTCGGCCAATTTCCAATTTCAGGGATAGCTTTATTATTATTATTGTTGTTTTTTGTTTAAATTTCGATGTGAATTGACAGAACGTGAAACTATCATTAAAAAACAAAACAAAACAACAAAAACAAATAATAAGCAGTAGAAAAGATTAAGCAAATATTCATCAGAATTTCGATACTCTCTAAAATTTCACATGGAGGAGCAACTTAGTTGTAAATTTTGAAGTGGGGAATAAAACCGAGTGGACTGGGCTACTACCAACAGCTATTGAACCAAATGGTAAAACCTGATGTAAATTGAAAACAAAATAAAATATTTTAACATAACGCTGATTAATTATATAAGCCTTACTTAATTATAACTATATTACATGAATATCATTACGAACTATTTTGGTTAATATCTACGTTTAGAGAATGCTATTCAAATGTCCTCTTTTTTTAAAATCTTATTTTAGTGTCGCTGTCCTTAATATGTGTATGTCAGTGCATCGATCAACATTTTTCAGTATTTGGTTACGTTCTAGTTACGTTCCTTTATACCTAAGTCTACTTTGCCGTCCCCCTTGGGAAGGAGGTGGATAAAATATGTACCAGACAAAGTACTGGGATCGATATAATCGACTAAAAACAATTGAAGGCTGTTGCCTAGCATGGCCACAGTCCAATGACTTGTTTAATTTGGTATGTCTCACACCTTCAAATTTACATTCGAAATCCAATTGATATATTCCTCGCCAGCTTAATGGATTGTTCCATATACCACCCCCTGCCCTGATCTCGGGGTAGCTGGACAAGTGGTCTGTCTTGTAGGGATAACCGACATGCTGGGTATATAGGGGATTCACAATATTACCATCGATGCAGGTTAGCCGCTGTTTTGCTATGACCTGACCTCAGCCTATTTGCAGGTTAGCCGCTGTTCTGCTATGGCCTGACCTCAGCCTATTTGCATTTGTCCACTGCTTTCTGATTAGACGAGCGTTTCCTAACCTGGAGTCAGTGGACAGACCTTTCGAAAGCCTGGGATCCGTGGAAAAATTCATTTAAATAAAAGATCCTTGGTAGTGAACAGGTTGGGAAGCACTGGGTTAGGCGATAATAACCAAGCAGTAGTTCAGTGGGGTCCCTAACCAGATCCACTGACTGAAGGTACTAAAATAGAAAATAATGGGGGGGAAGAGAGAAGTTGTCTCTTTATTCACCATTCTGTCCTTTCATCAGTTACAACAGAACATGCCGTAAATAAGCATCAAGCATCATTGATAAAGATATCAAGTTAGCTGTTTACCATGCTTATTTCTCGAACACAGTTTACAGACTCGCTAAAATCATTTTGCAAAGCTCATATATATCTAGCAAACTAGAAATTGAATTTTAGAGGTTGGTTTTGTTGTTTAAACCCAAAGTCCGCCATGATTGAGTACACCTGTGGTCTCTAGATGTTGTTGTTGTTGTCATTTAGCCCAATCTCAGCCCTGATTGAGCAGACCTGTGATCTGTAGTTGTTTAGCCCCAGGTCAGTCCTGACTGAGCAGGCTTGTGATCAGTAGATGTTGTTGTTTAGCCCTGACTAAGCAGATCTATGATCAAAGCCGTTTCAACCATGACCATACCGTTTTTTTTCTTTCAAACACAGTAGGGGAAATGTGAGGGAAATGTTGCTACTATTTCTTGCAGGCTGAGTAAGTTCATGACAGACCCGTTCTATAATCAAAGACGTTCTAGCCATGGCCATCTTTTTTTGTTTTGTTTTTTGTTTTTGTAAAGACGGTATTTGAGTTGAGACATTTGGCTGCTACACACATCATACTATTACCATGACCACCACCACCGCTAGTATAACTAACCTGAGCATTTCCACCTGCATCACTACTACTAGCATGATTTCACTCTTGCTACTTCTACCAAGACAACCGTCACCACCACCATCACTATGCAACCATCCCTACCATTACAGAAATACAAACCTATACATTATAAAAACTCTCTTTCTTTCTTTCTTTCTTTTCCACTTTCACCCTATTTATTATAACTCCTTCTAGGGTAGGCTAAACTTCAGACTACGCGCGGCAAAATCTCTTTCAGAACAAGGGAAGAAAGGGACATACATGGAGACAATATGGGAAGTGGATTGAGAGGGAGGGGAGAAAGTACACTAGTGTCCTGTTTTTTTCCTTTCATTTTATCTTCAATGTCATGATGTTGAGTTCGCGTTGCCGGGACGAGTGAGGGTTGAGTACCGGATGGGTCGGTCGGACGGACGGGACGGTCAGTTAGTAGTATAATCAAACTTATTTCAATGGCGCCACACCAACCTATTTCCCTAGCAGTCAATCAACCATTTCTCTCGCCTGTCCTCAACTTCTACCGACTCAATAAGTCACTGATGGAGACCTCTACGTGGCCGTTCGTTATGCTAGAAATGATAGCCATATTGTCTTATGTATATATGTATGAGCCGATGAGTGAGTCTTCTACACGGTAGCTATATTTGGGAGAAATGCCAGCCAAATCCCCCTCGGATCACATCCTACCGTCGCGCGCGCGCGCGCGCGTTCGACATGGTAGCTAGACCTGATAAAATTGTTGCTAAATCTCCCTCAAAACACACCCTATTATTGCATGTATGTATGAGCAAACGAGAGAGAACTCTACATGATAGCTAGACCTGATAGAAATAACAAACGAAATCTCCGTCAAATTACACCTTAATATATTAAATAAAGAACACGTTAGATAATGTAGAGCTGACCTGAGCTAAACTACTAGATATCTATCTCAACATGAACTCACCAAATTATGAAGCTATTTGAGTTAACCTAAAAAATGTGCAAATGAATAAAGATAAAACATACACGCTCATATAAATTGGGCATAGACCCGCGACCCCAATATGAAGGAAATATATAGAACAAAATTATCTAATAGGCCAAATGGAGATTAGACATTGTTTAAAAAATACATTTTTCGATTATACAAAGACTTAATGACAAACGTGGTGGTTCTTGTAAGACTGCAGTTGTATGGTTGTGACGTTTGTTTCCGTTATATATATGTATATATATGTATATGTATATATGTATGTATATAATATATATGTATGTATATAATATATATATATGTATATAGCATATGTATATATGTATGTATGTATATATATATGTATGTATATATATGTATATATGTATGTGTGTATATATGTATATGTATGTATATATATGTATATATGTATATGTGTATATATGTATATGTATATATATATATATATGTATATATATGTATATATATGTATATGTATATATATGTATATATATGTATGTATGTATGTATGTATATATATGTATGTGTATGTATGTATGTATATATATGTATGTATGTTTAGCGGGGGTGAAGTATCGATTGGTTGTTTAACGCCAACCAATATCGATATATTGTTTATCGGCTATCGCCCCGCTTAGTCGACAGCCGATGTAATTATGATTGAAGTAAGTACTACAGGTGTTTAAGTACAATAGATTTATTCTGCGCTGACAATGAATAATATATGAAACATATAAATGATGTTGATACACCTCGAGAGGGAGGAACACAGAAATGAGACATGTAGTTGATGTTTGTCTGTGTGTGTGTGTATGAGGTGAAATAGCTATTTGCATGTATGCAGTGAAATAGCTATTTGAGTTGTATGTAATGCTAGTATCTCTGTGGTGCCGAAGAATAATCTCGAAGCCGAGTAGTGACATATCAGGAACCATAACAACTGCGTCAACTGCTGGACGGTGGTTCCAGAATATTCAGGGACCCGTGGCTGAAACGGTAGGGTCACCAGAGATGAGAATCTGCTAG
>JAOPJM010095937.1:0-14073 GCA_027124095.1 Muusoctopus leioderma
CGACCGTAAAATGCTGCCTCAAGAAATCTCCGTCCAACCCATGCTAGCATGGAAAAACGGACGTAAAAAAGCGATGAATGATGAATGAATATGTATATCCCACTCACACCTCTCCCTTCTCTCTCTTAAAATTGAATCACAATGATCCCAATGGCCTGGTGCTTATCTCTAGTTTTTGTAGCGATAAGTGGATGAGAGATAAATGCCCTTTTGGATAGAATGCTGGTCTATTGCAGATAGTATTTCTCACAGATAGAGTTGAACTCACCACTGCAAGCTAATGAATCGCTCGTCAAATCAGTCATGCTGCTACTGTTTGGTATGAGAGCTGTTCCTATCCTGCAGTACCTATTTACAGCAAGGTGGACTGTGCCAATTGAAAGTTAAATCTCTTCGTCACAGAAATAATGCAGCATTGCAAAAAGGATAAGCACTACCCCATCCACTTAGCCAGCTATGGCTGCAATTTAGATATTTTATGACAAATTGATTAATGAACTTTGTACAATCTTGTACATACTTTAATCTATCTAAATGGAAATATGCAATAATGATAGGTGTAGATGGGACATACAGAAATAAATACTCTACTATGTAATCAGGAAGATGTTTAACTCTTCTCCAACTACTCATGCTAATGACGACGTTAATAGCTTGATCAATACATATGACCCCTAGAACACTCCTCAAAATACAACCATGGAATTTACTGTTTTATTTGTTCCCTCTCAGACTGGCACATTGGATAATCTTATGCGGTTTGCCCTACATGAAGATCGCGTTGACTTTGTGAAACTTTTCATGGAATATGGAGTCAGTTTGAAAAGGTTTCTAACCCCAAGTTGTCTGGAAGAATTATATAACAAGGTAAGTAGAGTTTAAAATCTCCTTCTTAATGTTTCCTAAGCCCTGAATGGCTTTTTTAGGGCCTGGTTAGCTTAGCTCTAGTTTCATGGCATTAAGCAAATGAAATATAAATCTTTCCCTGATATCTATTCTTTACAGCTAGGGCAACTGTGGTATGTAGAATAAAGTGTTCTTCACAGGTAACACAATAAAATGCTTACGTTTGATTTGAACTTGTGGCCTATAAACAAGTATCCCTCTACCTTATCCACTTAACCATTTAATCTCTACACAAATTTAGTAATATAAGCAAACATAAAACAAGAAAAGGATTTTTGGTGGTGGTTGTTGGGGGGGGGGTTATAATAGCTTAGTTTCTTTTGATTTCTTTTTCATCCACAACTGTTTATCGGAATGTCTTGTGATGTGTTGGAGCTTATCCCAGTTCTTATGGCATTGAGCAGTTGAGTGATACCTCCTACCACCTAGGTTTAACACAAGTCTGCTAACGAGGGAACGTCTACGTGGCTGGTCGACCTGCTAGAAATAGCAGCCAAATCTTCCTCCAACCACACCCTCCCATCTTAAAAAGGGTCACATTGAATAATATCGTCCAGAGTACACTTTGCCTGAAAAAAAGATGAAATGGCCATGGCTGGAATGTTTATAATCATAGGTTTTCTCGATCAGGGCTGACATGGGGCAACAACAACAACAACAACAACACAAGTCTATGGCAGGTATTTCCCAATAGGAGAATTTTAACTCAGTGCTGCAAGAAACTATCAAAAGACATCAGTTATCCAGTATACGTGCTGCTTGCAGTGATGGACTGCACCACATCATAGTACCTATTCTACAGTTGGGTGAAGATAACCAATGAGAATTTTGGGTTGTTTCTCTCGGGAATGAAAGATTATTTTTTTCTTCACCTGTGCAAGATGGACTGAACACCAACCATCAATTACAACTTGTTATCAGAAATCAGGGCCCAGATCCAATCAAAGGGATGACAGAGACAACTAGAGGCTTCAGTCTGTTGCTGTGTACTGGAGTGTTTTCCTGATATGTTCTCTAAGCCTATAGCAAGACTTGAACTTAGCACAGCAAGCTAATGGTAACTATTCACAAAAAAGAGTTGCAATTTGAGAGTTACATGTGATTGTACATAGACACAGCACAGCACTTGTGCTGAGATATAAACCATTGACTTTTCAGCTAGTAACCCAACACACCCTAACATCTTAAATAGGGAAAGGACACTTTAGATCAGAGATAGCCAACCTATGGCACATGTACCAAGAGTGGCACATCGAACATCAGTGACAATTTACTAACAAAGGCGTAGTAGTACACCAAAACTTTTTTTTAATTTGTTTTACAAAATAAAAAAAATTCAGTCTTTTGATCTTCAATATTAATTATTATGTAATATATCAAGCTGCCAACATATTCTGTCTTTGCTATCAAAGGACGTTAAGAGTTAAAAAAAAGGAATTGCATTTAGTCCTAGATACCATATGTCTGGATAAAAGACAGGCTGGTTATGGCTGGAATACCTTTGATTAGGAATGACTTGGAGCTAAATAACAACAACACTAATGCATTCTTGAAATAACTTTAAATTCAAGAATTTAAAAAAAAAATTTATATTAATATTTTTAACAAATGGGAGTTTGATTTGGGGGGGAGGGGGAGGGTTTTTGTATAAAAGAATCTTCAGAAAATGTGTTTATAACAAAATATAAACAATAAAAAAAACTGTTTTTTTTTAATAATCTGTACCCAAATTTGATATCTTAGCTAAGAAAATATTTTCCAATCAGTTATATTATTCCTCTATCAGATTTTAATATAATAGTTTTCATCTTTCTATTTGTTTTCAAGATTCCGAAACACACCTGTTTATATAGTCTGTTTGAATCAGCTGCCAAACACAAGGTAACTTCAAAGAATGAAAATCTTTTTTTAAATTTAGATGTTTGTATATGTATATATATATATATATATATATATATGATTTTATTACTGAGATTACTCTCTGTTACTACTCTGAGTTTTGTGAGATTGCTCGCTGATCATGCTGGTTGCGTGATCAGCGAGCAATCTCGTGAAACTCAGAGTAGTAACAGAGAGTAATCTCAGTAATAAAATCATATATAAAATACTTTTCTTTGGTATTGAGTGAAATTATCTCGGCCTCCACATGCTCAATTGAGGCCGAGATAATTTGGGCAAATTCGTTAAGTGGTTAAAGACCAAACTTAACAATAAAATAACAACAGCCAATGTAAAACGCAAACCTGGCTATCATAGACTCGATGAAAATAGATACAAACATCAATATTACTAGGATAAACAAAATAATGTATGTAGCAACCACACTAGTTACAAAGGAAGGTGGTTACTTCCTCAGATCTACTCATATAAGAATATCAAGGCTCAAGCAAACACTATGGAAAACAAACATAGAAACAGATAGAAAATAAAACAAAAGATTACTCAATCCTTGATGAAATCAATAATGAAAAGATACAAAGGAAGAAAAAGGAGAGACAAATACTTAAGAAATATGCTCCACATGCCTCCACATGCTCAATTTTTAGTAGTTTTTTTAAATAAATAAGTTGGTTAAGTGGTTAAGGAGGAGATCTTTTGTTAGTCCATATGAAGATCTATCGATTTTAATTCTTTAATTATTTCCACTTTTAGGTTAATGTCATATTCAGAATTTCCATCCTTAGAATTTTCTATTAAATCTTTCTCATATAGCCTTTTATTAATATTTTCATTTGTCTTGTTCTATCAACTTTGTTGGTCAGTATTCTATTGGTGTGCTTGGGTTTGATTTTGTTGTGTTTTGTAATTTGTTTTGTTTGTTTTGCACATGTTTGGTCTATTTCATGGTTTATATTCTAAATGTTTTTAGTTTTAATGCTTTTGTTATTATTGTTTGCCTTTTTTGTTGTTTGATTTTCATTTGTTGTCTGTGTTTTCATTCTTTCTTTTAAGTGTTCTATTTCCATGTCTGATATCTTTTTTTAGTTTTGAGTATGTATCTCCTTAAGATGGCTTGTCTGTTGTGATTCAAAGTTACTTTTAGATTAAGGTTTTTTTCTTTCCAGATATAATATGTAAATATTGTGGTAGTCTCATTTTTGTGGTAGAGTGTAGCTGTAAAATATGCATGCAATGTAGAAACATATTCCTCTTGTGTCCATTTATACCTTTTCTGCTTAATTTGCAGAACTATAGGAGTAAAGTACAGCCCATTTTCAGATTGTCATCATTTTCATCGTGTACCAATTTATATATTTCTGGTGATGTGAAGTTGTTCACACTCCATTTTTCATACTTTTTATACATCAAATTAAAAGTACGCATTCCCCTTGCAATCTTGGATCAAATGATACGATTTCCATTTGTATTGTTTATCAGTTTTTGTGGGATCTGAACTTGTCTAGTAATGATTTAACTTGTGCTCCATTAGTGTTTACATGTGGTGGCTAATAAACCATTAGTGCAAACATTTACAATACATTACTTATATGAGGCCAAAAAACAATAAATTTTCACTACCCTTAGTCCAATTTAGGTCTGCTCATGATGATGATAATGATCATCATGATGTATATAATGATAACATCAATGATGTTGACATCAAAAACGATGATTATGATGATATGATGCTATTGGTGTTGTTGTTTAGGCCCAGGTCAGCCCTGAGCTGAGCAGACCTATAATTAAAGACAGTCCATCCATGACCACTTCATCCCTCTCTTGGACATTGCATATCTAGGACTGCATTATTCAATGTGTCTCCCTTTTCAAGATGGTAGGGTGCAATTTGTAGGAGATTTGACCACTATTTCTAGCAGGTTAAATGAGCACGTCGAGCTCCCATGATTCTGACAAAGGTGATAACAATGTGTTTCATTATAATTGGTGTAAACTTTTAGTTAAATCTTTTCAGTAATTTAATATCAATACCCAGTACATTAGTTACTCGTATCATATCATATAAGATATAACATACTAGCTTGAAATCATATAGTACAAGGATTAAGTATGATATTCTGTTGTGTTTCAGGAAAAAGACTCTCTTGACATGAATGATGTTGCTAATCTCATCAATTTCCTCATGGATGATGACTATTTTGAGTACAGTTATGATAAAAAGAATCCAGGTTATTATATTACTATTATTATTATTATTATTATTATTACTATTACTATTATTATCATTATTGGATGTCAGCGTGAATGGACGTGTTTTTCTTCTGCTCTCATTGTTGACTGGTTATTGACTTGTTTTTACCAGGGATTTACCACAAGTTGGATGATATTTTTGCAAATATTTGTGCCACATAAACCTGTTTTACAAGGCAAGTTGGTTTTTTAATTGACTTTTCTTTTGAAAATAATCAAATTTATTGATATTTTGAACTAACTTTGTTTTTCATTTGACTCGCTCTCTAATGGCGGCAAGTCTATGAAGAAACACCCACCGAAAGGGTAAAAAAAATGTAAACATTGCTACGAACACGAAGCAGGAAGGCATTAAAGAGCCTGCCTTGCAACTAAATATAAATGTTTCAAATACGGAGGACCTCATAATTTTCGGAAGAAAAGAATTATTGAGTCTTTCTGAAAGCTCACTCGGTGACATCAACAACAACAACATTCACACTAACACACAGACACAAATGTCCCCGAGCGAGGTATGTGCACATGGAACTAGTTTCACCCAGATAACCTCAAATATTGAACATTTGGAATTGGGAAAAGTACAGGCTGAAACGTAGCAGTGGCAGAACTGTGTCCAAAAAGACTATCATCTTGCCTGAAGAATATGTAGCGATTGCTTCCCTTGGCTGGTTATCCATCGGCAGGGAGATTGTCTCCCCCTGGTTTGAGGCAACTCACCACCAGGCTGAGCCACCGGTGGAGCTTACAAGATACTACAAATCTATCTCTTGATCACTGAACTCCGAGCTGTTCGGACGCGTTCAGATTGTCTACGATTCGAGCAACACTACTACGACGACGACGACCGCCGTATATTCCTCTCCAGGTTTTCCTATACAACCACTACAGTATCACTTACCTCAGACACGATCGACTGTGAATAAATGTTATATATATTTATGTATCCTGCCAGTGTTCCTTGGTCTTTATTTGTAAGGTAACCTTTATATATTATTGCATACACTTTGGAAAAGTATACGAGCCTAGTATTCATTGCATACACGTTGGAACTGTATACGAACTAGCCACTCGTAACAAATACATTCAGAAGCAGGCAAGGAGAAAGTTAATTTATCTTTGTTTCACAAAGGAAGGAGGGCTTACACTTTTTATTTTGTTCACATCTTGTAGCTATTTGTATTAGTTTTCCATTGTTCTTTACTGGATATTTCTGTAGCCATACAGTAGATAACTATAACTCATTACTGCAACAGCTAAGTATTGATGCCTATTAACTTATTTTTTGCATTTAAATATTAATCTAATGCCTTTATAATATTCTTTCCTAACCTTTTCTTTCATTGGTACATGTACTCTGTCTAGTTCATTGACTACTATATATTTGTAAGTCTGTGTCTGGTCTAATCCTCTTATTTCTGTTTCTTTATCTAATATAATATTAGTGTTTTTAATTAATTTTCTTCTCTTCAATGTTGTCGTGGTGCATTTTTCTAAACTGAATATCATATCAATTTTTTTAGTATATCCATATACTGTTTGGAGCAGTGTTTCCAGTTATTATCTGCATCATACAATTTGAGGTTATCTCTATACAAAATATAGTTGATTGTCCTCCCATAGCATTTGTATCAGAGTTCAATCTGATTTAACACGAGAGCAAGCATAAATATTTTTGTAGTGTTTTAATTTTCCAGATTTATTTTTTTGTTTTGTTACAGAGGATTCTGTAAAAATAGTCAATTCTGGAAAATACGAATATAATTGACAAAAAACTTTGTTTGATCAAGAGCTTAGTATTCTCCTTCAGTTTTCCTGTCTATTTTTAATGCACAGTATTTAAATTTATCCTGAGATATTGGTCTCTTGTTTCAGTCTACCATTATCCTGCAAATGAATTGTTCCTATGGTCGGTACTTTTGAACAGAAAAGACATGGCATTTCTATTTTGGAAAGAAGGCATGGTAAGTTAGTTTGTTGCAAGAGCTGTATAAATTATTTTGTTTGACTAAGTATAAGGACAATTTTGGCAGGGGGCAGGTATAGACTTTTTAGCCAACCACAATGTGTTACTCATATTCTATTTATACAGCCCAAAGACAACCCCAATAGAACAAAGTTAAGATACTGTAAAACATTTAGTGTGACACCCTATCATTACTGCCAACTCGATGCCTTATATATTTTCCTCTGAAATATTACTGGATTTTAATTCAGTATAAAGTTTTGATTTACATTGTCTTTTAATCTTTACAAAATAATAACTGTGAGTTAGCAGAAATGGTAGAGCACCAGACATGATACGTTACAGTCTATGTAGCTTCTTTAAGAAGAAATTATTGTAAAGTCAGTAGAGCACAGACTAGTAAAGACAGTGGAGACTGTTAAGACAGTAGAGCACCAGACTAGATACCTTACTGTCTATGTAGGTTCTTTAAAAGGAAATTATTGTAAAAGACTGTGGAGATGGCCAAAACAACAGAGCACCAAACTAGATACCTTACAGTCTATGTAGCCTCTTCTTTAGGAATAAGTTATTGTAAAGACAGTAGAGCGCATAGACTTGTAAAGACAGTGGAGATTGTTAAGACAGCAGAGCACCAGACTAGATAGCTTACTAATATGGTAAGGTCTCACATATGTAATGTAGAGAGTTGAAAAACTTTGATCAACTCAGATTATCCAAGCAAGTAGTAGACAAAAACTCCTAAGGGTGTTTCAAATCTAAAAACTACAAACAGGGGAGATAACTCATAAAATCAGTTGATCAAAAGTTTTGGACAACCTAAACTGTGCAGATTGAAGTGAATGTGGAGATTGAAGTGAATGTGGAGATTGAAGTGAATGCAGACCTATGGTCAGAGGTGTTTCAGCCATGACCATTTCATCTTATTTTCAGATACAGTGTAGTATCTAAGACCACACTAACCAATGTGTCCTTCCTTTTCTTAAGATGGCAGGGTGTGATTTGAAGGAGATTTGGTAGCTATTTCTAAGAGGTCAAGTAATCAGTAATACATTGGGGGTGAATGAAATCAACTATAACTTCCCCCTTCAACAACAAAGATTTATACTCAAGTAAGATTTAATTCCTTTGTAATGACTAGTAACTTGGAAAGGGTGATACTAACATTAGAAAAACATTAAAAATGATAGAACTAGATTTAGTCAGTTAATATAAAGTAACCAGCAATTCACTTTATGAGAATATTGACCACAAGTTCTCATATAATTAACTCTAACCAACTAGTTCAAGTGATGTGTTCAACTAGTTCAAATACATTCTAAGAACTTCATTATATCTTAGAGTAAGGTAGTTCATCATGTCTAACTTCACCTAGTTGCTTGAAAAAAGTAGCAGACCTTCAGGATAAAGTTACCTGTAAGAAACTCTAGCATCCTATCCAGGTGGAGATGTATCTCTCATCTGCTTGACATTATAAAACCTAAAGTCTGGTGAGTACAAGTAAGACTATGTATCATTGAGGAGGTCTAATGAGACTGAAACATGTTCGGTGTTGTCACCATACTTGCCAAAGATCAGGCTCACTCCCCACTGTATGCTCCCATTCAATTTTTAATCAATTTGGATTTCAGAGTTGTCTCCCTTGCCTTTCTTGAAAAGAATTGTCATTAAAGATAATGACTTTTCTCTTCATTACAAATGTAATTTTAACTGATTAGAAATTTGTTTTGGCTTACTTCATTAAGTATGTTAGCCTCCACTTAGCTATATGTTCTTCATGTAGAAGGCATCACTGGAAATTTCCCATGTCACTATAAAACCTGAGCTGAGCACATGCTTTATGGATTCATGTGGTTCATGAGATATTAAGTTGCATTTATTGTTGATGCTCTTAACATAAATAATACATAGAGTGACTCAGTTCATTCATGAACCCTTCCAAGCATGCATACATTCATTATCCAACTCCTCCTCCTCCTCCTCATTTTCCTTCTTGTTCACCTCTTCTTTTTCTCCTCTTCCTCCCCCTCCTACTTTTTAAGGGACTCTCTTCTGAGGCTGAGTACTAGACTGATATCCCATTGCCTTCTCCAGTCCCAAAGGAGGACTTGCAAGCTAACAACTGACTTATTAGATTTACTGTGCATCTATTTTTTACAACAAGCTGTAACTTCGCTATCATTCTGATTCACAGTTAGGTAAAAGTGGGCCAGTGAGAGTAAAGTGTCTTGACCATAGAGACTGCATAGACCCGGTACTATCAACTTTTCAACTGATATTCCTACACTCTATTGACTCAGTTATTTGTGGGTCTCATATTATTCAATTATTAACCATTTTAAATAAAAGTAATATTACTAAAATCAAAAATAAGGTAACTGGTTGTATCGATGTGTTTTAACATCATGGATTACACTTTAAGCTGTCGAGTAAATTATACAGCTTTCTTATATTAGTAATGGTGTGGTATGACCCTACTATATTATTGGCAATTAATTTTATTCACCCTGGAAATACAAAACTTTGTCAGAATTTGAACTCTAAACACAGACAGGCATAACAGTGTGGTTAAGACTATGTGGTTTTGGTTTCAATCTCACAGGGTGGCACCTTGGGCAAGTGTCTTCTACCATAGTCTTGGATTGACCAAAGCTTTGTGAGTGAAAGTGTATGGAAGTCCATCAGAGGAACCATTCCTGTTCTTTGGAGGTCGACTTTGTCGCCTGGTTTAACACCACGACCTGGCCCCTGAGTTCCTTTAGCAGAGTCCACTTTATTACAAGCATTCAGACAAGGTCTTTTGTCTGAGAATAACTTGCTCCCTTCCTCTTACCAGTCTTGGAGACCCTAGAGGGAGTCGTGGGCATTGCCCTTCTTCCCCCCACCTGTTTTGAAGACCCTGAAAAAGGTCACGAGTGCTGCACTTTCTCCTGTGACTAAACCATTTTTTTTTTAAAAGAAATACTATAAAGCATTTAGTTTGACCTACAACCATTTCTCCTATTTTTTCACCCATTCCAATAAAAAATTATTAATGTTAGTATTGAAGAAATATAAAGCAAACACATTAAAACTCATAATTAACGAATAAACATCAAAAATACTTTTCATTTTGTTTTTGTTTAATCCATCTTATGTGTGTTTGAATGTGTTAAACATTTTAGTGTTCCTATACAATTGTTGTTTTACCAGGAAGCCTTACCATCTGCTTTGATTGCAAATAAATTGCTCAAATCTTTGAAACTGCGGTCTAAAGATTATGACCAAAAGATCCAACTTCAGGACCATGCTGAGTGAGTATATATAAATATATATGAGTATATGCTGAAGCTAAAACTGATTGATTATAACTGTGCAAATATTTTCCCTTCAGTTTGATTTGCTTTCACTCTTCGGGATCTTACTTTAACTTGTATCATATGGATTTTCACAAATACCACTTTTCTATCTATTTTAGTCTTTTCGAAGAACGTGCCATTGGAGTTTTGACTGAATGTTACTCTTCAGATGAAAAAATGGCTTTAGAGTTACTGGTACAAGAAAGGCCAAACTGGAGCAATGCTACATGTATGCTTATAGCAGTTAATGCAGACAATAAGAAATTCATCTCTCATGCTGCTTGTCAATCTCTATTGAACAATATTTGGATGGGAGAAATGAAGGAACAAAACAGCAGTTGGATGGTGGGTGATTTAAATTATCTTCTCTCATGTATTATATAGCTTACACACATCATACTGATTACATATATCATATAGTTTATATGTGTTATATAGTTTAAATATATTATATAGCTTAAATGTACCATATAGTCAATGTGTCTCATATAAATCATGAGCATCATATACATTACATGTTTTATATAGTTTACATGTATCCTATATTCTACATGTATTGTATAGTTTACATGCATCATATACATTACATGTTTTATATAGTTTACATGTATCATATATTCTGCATGTATTATATAGTTTACATGCATCATATACATTACATGTTTTATATAGTTTACATGTATCATATATTCTACATGTATTGTATAGTTTACATGTATCATATATTCTGCATGTATTATATAGTTTACATGTATCATATATTCTACATGTATTATATAGTTTACATGCATCATATAGATTACATGTTTTATATAGTTTACGTGTACCATATATTCTGCATGTATTATATAGTTTAGGTATATCATATATTCTATGTGTATTATATAGTTTAATAATATAGTTTACACATATATAGATTACATGTAGGCGGTGAATTGGCAGAATCATTAGAGGTTCAGATAGAATGCTTTATGGCATTCGTTCCAGCTCTCTGCACTCTGAGTTCAAATCCTGCAGAGGTCAACTTTGCTTTTCATCCTTTCGGTGTCGATAAATAAAGTACCAAACCAGTACTGGAGTTGATCTCTCTCTCTCTCTCTCTCTGGGAGAAATCATCTGAAGTCAGACCTGGAGAGGATGGGCTTCTCCAGGTTTAAAAATGTCCAAGGCACGCTGTTAGTCACAACAGTGCCCCTATGTCTCCACCAGGAGTTTAGGGACCCAAGGAAGATTACATGTATCATATCAAGCCAACAAGAAAGCCTCTACATGATTGCTAGATCTGCTAGAAAAAACAGCCAAATCTTCCTCATATCACATCCTATTGTTTTTAAAAAATGGGAAATACACATTAGATAATGTAGTCATAGATACTCTATGCCTGAAAAAATGACAGGATGGTCATGGCTGGAAGGTCCTTAATCCTAGTTCTGCTGGATTAGAGCTGACCTACAGCTAAACAACAACTTGTATTATATAGATTACATATATTATATAGTTTATCCTATAGTTTACATATATCATAGAGTTTATATTATTAATATAGTTTATATGTATCATGTAGTTTACATGTGTCATACAGTTTACATGCATCATATAATTTACATTTATCATATAGTCTATATGTATCATAATTTATATGTATCATATGGTTTACATATATCATATAGTTTATATGTATTTTATAGTTTACGTCTATCATATAGTTTACATGTATTATACAGTTTACATATATCATATAGTTTACATGTATCATAGTTTATATGTATTATATAGTTTACATGTATTATATAGTTTACATGTATCATATAGTTTACATGTATTATATAGTTTACATATATCATATAGTTTACATGTATCATATAGTTTACATTTATTATATAGTTTACATATATCATATAGTTTACATGTATCATAGTTTATATGTATTATATAGTTTACATGTATCATATAGTTTATATGTATTACATAGTTTATATATATATATATATATATATATATCATATAGTTTATATGTATTATATACCATATTTACTCGAATAAAAGATATGTAAAATTCAACTCCATTTTGTGGGTCTAAAAATCTGGAATTTTCCATTTATCTCGTGTAAACATTGACCTTAGCTTTCCACAGGTAACAGAACATCATTTGCTGCTCGAGGGATAATCTTGTGTATAAATGTTACAGTAAGGAAATGAATTTCCCTATTGTTATTATACGTTTTGATGTACAATTCACACAAGCATTAGGTTATATATTTCTCAATCCCATTATCAAAGAAGCACTGAAATTATTGTAGAATAATTAGTGTGATACAAAATGCATCACACTATAATTTCTTATATAACTAGACCATTTGAATTTACCAGTATAATTCACTATACCATAAGTCTGAATGAGTGGTACTTACCAGTACACAATGCATCATAAATGTAAACACTGCTGTGAAGCAGTGTAACCAGTGAAAGGCAGTACCTCTCATCGCAATGATATCACAGTTATCACTATTACTGTTCCCTATTTCTATCAGTTACAATTATCAGGGAGACTGTATAAAAGTCAGGTGAAAGTCAGGTTTACAATCTCACTTAATGGACAGCTGATTTTAATTCCCATGACCTTTCTAGTGTCGGTGTCACGATAAAATGCACCCAGTACACTCTGTAAAGTAGTTGGTGATAGGAAGGGCATCCAGCCGTAGAAACCATGCCAAATGAAATGTACGAGTGACATGTGGTCCCCTGACCTGCCCAGGAGAATGTTGATTCTGAATAAGAACTGACTTGGGCTTAAATCACACATCCAACTCATGCCAGCATAGAAAGCGGAAATAAAATAATGATGATGATGATGATGATCAGACTATCCCACTGCATCCCTTACCATATGATAAGCTACTGCATACCGGAGACGTCGGAGTACACAGCACAGTATGGTTGTTTACAAGGTGGAGACATTTATTAGGCATGAGAGACCAAGTCAAAAGTATATCGAGAAAAACCAACCCAACCGTGACACCAGCTGCTAGTATATAATCCAATACCTTCAATATCCAACTCACCATTTTGTCTTTACCTTCAAAATTCCCACTAATAGCAATGTAAGTGAAGTGAAAATGGTGCAGGCATGGCTGTGTGGTTAAGAAGTTCGCTTCGTAACCATGCGATCCCAGGTTCTCTCCCACTACGTGGCACCATGGGCAAGTGTCCTCTCTAGTTTCTTGACATCCTCACTTGTAGCAGCCAAAACCTCTCTCAAATAAACAACCCACTGCTTTATTTAGAATACGGTGCCGCATATTCTTCTCACAAATCTTAGCAGCATGGATTTATATAAAGATGGTGTAGTATGTCCATGGCTCGAAATTCCAGCTTAATACTTTGTTAGACTGACCAGGGCTATTTAACAACAGGAACAACAACAACAACAACAACCATTGACCGGCTCACACACACAAACTCTCTCTCTCTCTCTCTCTCTCAGACATTGTCTTAGTGAAGGTGTTGCAACTCAGAATCATTCAGAAATGAAACCCATAACTTGGCTTGCTACCATATATGGTGTGAAGTCCACTGCTGTAACCACAGCAATAATAATAATAATAATAATAATTGTTTCTAACATAGGCACAAGGCCAACAAACCCCCAGTACTTGACTGGTACTTTATTTTATCGACCCCGGAAGGATGAAAGGCAAAGTTGACCTCGGCGGGATT
>JAOPJM010096234.1:0-21155 GCA_027124095.1 Muusoctopus leioderma
GAGGTAATTTGCATAAATAAACTTACAAGGAGTCAAGAGAAATAACTCGTATGTCCCAGTAGCACGGATATTTATAATAAAGCAAAGTAATAATATACAGAACAGTATACAGAATAAATATTAGGCTAATCGAAAATTAACTCCAAGCTAGAGACAAAAAATCAATTGTTTAGAGGCATTTACTTCCGTAAATAGCAAAGGGATGTAATGTTTGAGAGATTAAATATTTATATACGACGGGCTCCTGCACGGTTTCCGTCTACCAAATTCACTCACAAGGCATCGGTCGGCCCGAGGCCATAGTCGAAGGGGCTTGCCCAAGGTGCCGCGCAGTGGGACTTAACCCGAAACCACGTGGTTGTGAAGCAAACTTCTTAACCACACAGCAATGCCTATACATATATATATATATTACCTGTTAACACACTTTATATAAGTAAAGTTGTCGCTAATATAATTAGTGGACTAAGCCAAGAAATTTCGATAAATTAAAATTACACCTTTAGTGATGAGAAATAAATCGTAATCTTAATTATTTATTCTGGTCAAGAAAGGCAGGGAAGACAACCCCGGAATTTAAATTAATTTAAATTAATTAAAAGTAAAATGCTGCGGGAATTAGTCTGATCTTTAGCAGTACGATAACAAGTACAGATATGTTTCGGTAATATTAGACCTCATCAGTGAACAGATTCTAATTATTTCTGTTGGATCTTAGAATCACTAGAGAGAATATAGGATTTTAGTGAATGATCACTGAATGGTGTGATAACTTAAAATAATTTCTAGGGGAAAATTAGCTGCTCATACTTTCCTCACAACTTGTCAAGATATTTTGGAAATGGGGGGGGGGATATTTCTCAGCTAAGTCTTGAGTTGTGATGAGCTCAGCCTTTCGTCTTCTACTATGACTTTCACCAAATTCCACTTCCAGTATAAGATCGATTTGTCTTCCAGATTTAAGGTGAATGTGAATTCATTGGATTGTTACTACGTTACTAATTACACTACTTAATGACTAGTTTCTGATTGACTACTGTTTCTTCACAAACATTTGTATTTCAACCACTCTTCACTGTAACATCTAGACATCTTAAAACTGCTCATAGAACGCTCTGATCTCATCGTCGATACACTCAACGAGGAGTTATCCACACAAGATACTTGACTTGCTAGAAATAGCAGCCAAATTTCCCTTAAATCACATTCTAACATCTTTAAAATGATAGGAGACGTGCGTGTATCTAGGATACTGGGATAGTGTAGTCCTGAATACACTATACCTTAAAGAAAACATTGGACATTTACGGTTTGAAAACCTTTGATCATAGATTTCCTCAATCACGGCTGACCTAGGGGCTAAACAACAACAATAACTACAAACAGTGGTGTTGTGCCTAAAATAGAAATTAATATCTTGGATATTATGGACCAGATGGTGGTGTTTAAACCGAGCAGCATCTTGGGACGATGGATAGTTAATCATTTTCTTTTCATATTTGTTTGTAATTTATTCTCTGGAGTCCAATACCTTATTCACATCTTTCAAGTCTGGGTGATAGGAACGAACAGTTGTATAAAGTTTAGGCAATTATTATTCAGTTTGAACGTTTGAAAGTGGGTGGTTGAAGTGAAGCCTAGTGAGTGTTCGAGAAAAAAGCAAAGTGATTAGTGATTTGCCGAGGAGACGGGATACGGTAGGCGGAGGGCTGGGTAATACGTGCGGTTTGGTGCTATTTAGTTTCGTTGAAGACATGCATAGCTTATGGAGTAGTGCATACAATCATTTTCAATGACTCAGGTTGATATTAATGCTAAAATTCGATAATGATGCATAATTTCCACTATTCTTTATCAAAATGACAAAGTTGATGTTAGCGTTGACAATATATCTTTTATTTTGACAATGAGTGATGTGTGTAGCAGTATTCGTTTTTTACATAAGCTTCTGAATAGTTTCACAATTTTTTAATTATGTGGAAACCTATTTGTGAAGACGTACACACTAGGTAAACACTCCGATATGAATATGCAGCTATAATAATATTATTCTAATGTTACAAAACATTTTGGCGAACACCATCAAGCTGAGACCTCGATGAGGTTTCAATTTCTGTTGAAGTCATTTCATGAGAAAGGCATGAACATCCCAATATGTCATTACTACGAAATATATTGCCTTAATACCTATTAAAAACGTGTCTAGCTTTACAAAAACTTTAGCAAGCGGCATAGAGTAAAACGTAAACTGATGGAGAGTCAAGATCGCAACTCAGTTGCGATTCCCTAACGAAAGATCACTTCGTTAACACTCCTAATGCTCTTGGAAAATATGTAAATGTGACAATAACGTATATCACTCTGTACCTAAAATGGGTCAAGCACCGTAGATCAAAAAAAAAACTTCTCACCCGCCGAAACTTTCATACAGTTTCAATTTATGTTTAAAGCCTTTTCATTTCAGTTACACTATTAATGCGTTTAGGAGAAGCATGAGCGCTAGCACATCATAGTTTCACCTATTTCAACCTTCGCTTCTAATGAAAGAAAAGCAATATTGCAAAGCAATTTTAGTGAACACTATCGAGTAGTCTGTAAGCTTCAGAGTGACAGGAATAGACGCCTTTAGATACCTTTCCTTAAAATTCCAGAACGTTTTTTCTCATCAAATGCATCATTAATATATTTCAAAGAAGGCACGAACTTTACGTAGTCTCAATCCTCTATACATTTTTCACTTAAGTAATCAAACAGTATTTCAACTCTTAATATTACAAATCTTCAGATTTGTTGGTTTTTCGGGTTCAAGGAAAAAGCCTATGTCCATAGGGATGTTTTAAATTTAGATGTTTACACTCCACATAACTAAGGAAACCTGACATTATGTGACTGTGGAACTGAAGTAGTTTGAACAACATTTTTTCCGGAAGCCTTCTGCGTAGATCGGTTTTGATTTAGTGAAATTCTAAATTATCGTTCGATAAATAATATTCTAAGAAAAGTCAAAATAACATTAAAGGCAAAAATAACAGTAAAGGGGTAATACTCGTAAAATTATGCACACGGATATCGCTATCTTGAATTTGTTTCCATATAGACATCTTGTTGATAATACTTAATGTGACATGCTTATGTCAAGCAACAATACCTTTAGTAATAAAATTTGTCATTCAGTTAGAACCTATATTTAGAAATGTAAAGACGAGAAGGCTGAGTAGATAAGGTTTGTAGGCTGGGGATTTAAATCTTCTGTAGGTATTATGTTGGATTCTGGGATTCATGTTCACCTATATGTCTTAAATAGGCCCCTCAACGTCTGGGAATGTTATCTGCGATAGACTGGAATAATATCCAGAGAAAGATTTATCGTTTCACGAGATACAACCGGATTTAAGTACCGGCATTAAAAATACTCTTGGAACTCGGAATACAGCTACATTTTTACATTTATATTTAAGAATACAATTTGATAAAAAATAAATTAATTAACACCAACATCCATCAGAAAGGATTCATGAGAGATGTAAATAACGATATATTACTATGAATTTATTTCTTTTTGACGAGACGCAATCCCAATTTTTGTAAGGAAAGAATTCAGTCGCTTAAATTGATATCAGTGCTTTTTATACCTATTCTATCGGTGAAGGCCAATACGATGTTGAACTCGATAGGATGTTGACTCGATGGTTTAAATCCGCTCACCGGAAATATGCTGTATATGTATGTGGTCAATATTGCTAATCATATGTTCACCTAGCTATCAATAGGTCCTGCAGAGTTGCAAAACACTCTGCCATAAGTAGTGGGATGACTATAGGTGTAGTTTAGAGAGAAATGAGCTTTACCAAGCTAAATTGTCCTAGTATTTACTAATACGCCTACGACCCAGCAGATTATGGGACATCACCATCACCTTATGCGTTTCAGTAAAAATTAGTAGGGACAATAGTAAATTCTCCAAAGAAGAATTTAGTAAAACTAATTTAATAATGTTATATTAGAAGCCAATATTACAGTCACCGACACCTTGCAAACTGAGTAAAGAGATATTTTTGTTCATGTAATAACTGCTGGATTGTGTCATTCTGTATCATTGAAACTGCTACACTATTGGGTTCCAGTATTGATGTGGTTTCACTTATATTAAGCAGCCATCGAAAATGAAAGACCATATTCAGACCCTACATTCTGTTAATTAAAATAAAGATCCCTTTACATTGCTGAAGGATTGATACAAGAAATGATCAAGTTAAAATACAAACTTCTCATATTAACAACTGATGCTGAAATCGAGAATACAAAGAATGTTACAGCCTCTTATTACTATGAATTATTCAAACCTCAAGGCATATACTTAGCAATTATACTTGTTATTTTTTGAAAAACATGAATTATTGAAATTTAAATTTGATATAAATCCACACTTAATGGCGGTGAAATATTTAAACGAACAAATATTATACCTCGTATAAATATCATGAAACACATACATTACCTTAGTGAAATAAGTCTTATTCAATGTTTCATCGATGGAATCTGCAAAGCCTTTGGCTATTCCCACCTTGCCCAGGTGCTTCCTGCAGCTGTTAACCCACAGCTGTTCAAGAGGAACATTAACTGCGTCGATCGCACCAGTCTCAGAGAGCCTCGAAAGGCTAGGGGCACGGCCCCCTCGGCCAGACCAAACAAATAAAAAGAAGGCTTTAAAAAGTAGTCTCTCGACCAGTTAGAAATAGCAGCCAAATCTCCCTCATATCACACTTTGCTGTCTTAAAAGGGGAAGGAAAAATTTGATAATTGAGTCCTATATACACTACATCGGGAAAGTATGGGCTGATTACTGATGGAACGCCTTTGATCGTATGATTATTTAATCAGAGCTGGTCTGTGACTAAACAACAACAACAACAAGTCTTATTAAAACAAAAGTTATTAATATTACACAGTTTCGTTCCACACCTGTTCAATGTTGCTGCTTCAATATATATGTGTAAATAGTAATGTACGAACCTGCAGATCCCTGAGAAATTGAAGCATTATAGAGGAACCGACTAGACTGTTATAAATTAGAATCCTTTCGAGTTTAAATTTCAACAAATTCCAGTAACATACTGTAGACAAATGACTTCAGTACTTTTTCAGTTCTTCTTGCCAGTAAGACTTAATTAAGCCTGTGAAAGAAATCATTATTTCATGTATTGACAGAAGTCGATGAATAAACTTGGTAAGTTCACTGATAGACTTAATATTCAGGAACCCTAATTTAGGCAGACAGTACTAGTACTGTCAAACTGCATACTGTAAGACCTCAGTATGTTGCGCAATCAAGAGAACCCTTGTTGTCTTCCTTGTAGCAAGGGTTCTCTTGATACAAGAGAACCCTTGCATCAAGGAGATTAATGTAGTGAGACTAATTGACGATTCATTTCCCAGAGAAGTAGTCGTATCTCCAGTTTTTGTGCTTATATATTTCCAATTCTCTCACCGAAATAATTATGCTTGGTACAACAGGAATTTAAGCAATAGTACTAATAGAAACGATATTAAGCAATAGTACTAATAGAAACGAATGTTGTATAATATTGTAGTTTAATTATCAATAATGTGTTACTTGTCTTAGCCCCTGGAACCAAACAACTGTTACGTGCAATCTTTTTTCAAGTGCAACTTTTGTCCTCATATCTGGTAAATATAGAATCGATGCTAAAAAGCCACTTCTCCAATAGAACTGTTACTTGTTTCTAATATAATTTGAAGAGCTAAATAGCAATAATTTACTGCATTTCTTGTTGTATGAACAGAATACATATATAATAAAGAAACGCAGTATTATTTGTAAGAAAGAAAGAACAGCAAAGTACTAGATTGAATGCATTGCATAATTTAATTTACTTCCCTTTAACCTTTTGAATTCAAATGCTACTGAGGTCAACTTTGCCTTTCATCCATCTGGGGTCGATAAACAAAGTACCAGTCAAGTACTGGGTCGATTTAATCGACTAACCCCTCCCCTTAAAATTCTGGTCTTGTGTCTATGTTAGAAACAATTATTATTATTATTATTATTATTATTAATAGGGTGGTGGATTGGCTGAATTGTTAGCACGTCGGACAGAATGCCTTACAGTATTCTTTCCGGCCCGCTACACTCTGAGTTCAAACACCGCCGAGGCCTACTTTGCCTTTCATCCATCTGGGGGTCAATATATAAAGTACCAGTCAAGTACTGGGGTCGATATACAAAGTACCAGTCAAGTACTGAGGTCGATCTAATCAACTTACCCCTTAAATTTCTGGCCTTGTGCCAATATTTGAAAGAATTATTATTATTATTAATATTATTGTTGATGTTGTTGTTATTAAAACAATGATAATGAAGGCACCAAGCCAAACAAATATTTTTTGCCTGCTTGACATCTTTATCCTTCTTCTTAACTATATCATTTTGATTTAATTAATTTCCCTTTTGGACAAACGTTCAATACCCACCATTAGGCTAACTAATAGCAAATAGAATATGTTACAGGAATATTGTAAGAAATTTTAGATTTTGTCACCATTCTATTAATTCAGTTCACACTCCTGTGTACTCTGTTACTCTAAATTTTTTATATTCCTCTGTTATTTAAAGCTCAGCTTTAAAATTATTATCTATCTGTTATTGATCATCTTAGTCTCTTGATATGTAATTCTCATTCTCAAGCGCATCCAAAGTTCCATTCATTATTTCTGTAAACTGTTGAATATCCAGCTTCAGAAAATGAATGAATCCTCAACAATTACATTAGTATTTGAAATATTCTGATTATCTGGTATCATTTGTTTGTGACAAGCAATGAAGTAACTGTAATCAGCTATTGTAAATATTGTTGTTGTTATTTCTTATATTGGCACAATGCCACAAATTACATTGGAGGGGTAAAATGGATTGAATTGAATTCCAATGAACCACTGATACATATTTTATTGACTTGATTTTTGAATTTGTTTCAGTATAGCCTATATTTTGAAATTATTTCAAAGCAAGGCTGTGTGTGTCTGTGTGTGTGTGTTTATACAGAATCACTAATTCATTTGCTGTATAGTATCTAAAATAATTACTGTGTACTCTTAGTATCCAGTCATCACAACCAGATAATGAATATTGGTTGTCTATAGACTATTCACTGTGAATGGAGAACATGTTACCTATATCGAGTACTACATTAAATCTGATATGACACAAGCAAGAATAAAATTATGCTTCTGTGGTTGCCAAGTTCATATGTTCAATATACTGGTTTTACCCCAAAAGTATTTTAGAGTAAGACTTAAGTAAGTGTTGTTGCACAGCTATAGTTACATCTGTATTATCATATGATAAATATTGAATAACTGTAGATTGTATACAATATAACCAGAAAATGTATGACCTTGGCTACACTGAAGTTGATAGCTCATAGTCTATTTTCCATTTTTAGTGATTTAGCCATCAAATTAATTTATTCAAGTATATATATGTGTGTGTGTGTATATATATATATATATATATACTTGTTCTTTTCTCTCTTGAAGGAGCTGGACTGAATATTAGCAATCATAATCCAACAGTCTGCATAAATGATCTCATCAAACTAGAGAACAAAAGAAGGGAATTAAATGAAATGGACATTCTGCCTGAATTATGCAAGGAGAAGATTATAGCCAGGATTATTACAATATTTGAACAGATTATGGCTAAATTTAACAGTAAGGGACCTGATGATTTTGAGAAATTGTTTTACAAATACTGGATACACAGGTAATGTGTTTTACTATGTTTAATTAGTGTAATGTAATACATGCTCTCATTTTCAGACACTGTATATAATAACATACAGTTTATTGCCTTAAGAGACAATATTATCATTAATATGGTTCATTATTCTGTAGAGATCGCATTACAATACTTTATTTTATTTTATTTTACATACCACAATGTAAGATGGCCTGCATGTGTATTCTCAGTTGTAGACTGTTCATTGCTAATGCCATTGAGAAAAAAAAAAGTGTGAACATCAGTCTCAATTAAATATATAAATCAGAAGCCCTGTGTGCTTGAAAGTATTGCAATATTTCTTGTATGGTTTAGAAATAAGTACTTTAGAACTTTAGAATGTTGCTAGCTTGGCAGGATACCAAACATTTCAATGATTCAAATTGCATTGATATAGCCTTCCATTTAATATTCAAAAGCCATGTTCTTATGCAGTATAACTATCTGTCTCTCTTTGTCTTTCACTCTCTTTCTCAACACACACATACACAAAGACACAAACATAGACACCCACACACAAACCCACACACATATCTGTATATGTATAAAATGAGTGATGCTATGAGAGATTTATTCCCTATAATAATATAAATCATCAGCACTGACTGTGTGACTAGAATCCTTTGAAATGGCTGACATTCAAAGAGTTTTTCATAGTATTCATAACTAATGGTTTCATGCAAAGGTTAGATTGCATTTAATTTGCTTTATTATCAGTAGAGTGAACAAAATGACAGCTTGATAGTGATTTTCTTTAATCAGAATGTACAACTTGATCTTCCACCATAGTATATATCCCAATTGATTGAAATCAAGTACTAAAAGTAGTGTGACTGAACATTATTGTACAAAAGGGATTGAATTTTAGTTCAGTAGTGCTATTTTTAGCAAGAGACCCCTATGCTAGTCACCACATTCTAAGTCCGTGTAACACCTTAGAACTAAGTCAAACTACAAGTATATAGTGGCTACATCAGCTCTATGTTATAAGCAAAATATGCATCAACATATTCCTTGTTTTATTTAAATGTGTGACTACAGCTGTGGTTGATATTTTGCAATTAATTAGAAACAACAAAATAGCCAAAAGATTAAATATGTATATATTTATTAAAAAATTATATATATTATATATAAATTATATATAGGTGCAGGCATGGCTGTGTGGTTAAGAAGTTGTTTGTTTATGTCCCATAACTTAGCGGTTTGACAAATAGAGACCGACAGATTAAGTACCAGACTTTAAAAAAAAGATAAGTACTGGGGGCGATTTGATCAACTAAACCCGTCAAGGTGGTTCCCCAGAATGGCTGCAGTCCGTTGACTGAAACCAGTGAATTTCATGGCTTCTATCCAAGATTCTCAAACCTTTACTCCACACCTTCCCTGGATGTGTCAACAGTTCCAACAGGGTATTTAACAAACCCAGAGACCTCAGCCCTGCCACACATAATCTAAATAGATACCCTTTTAGCCTAGATGTCATTTTCCCCTACACCTCTGTCATCTAGGTCAGCTTTCAACCTAATAACCAATTGCATCATCTCTTCTAATAGCCTCTATTGCTTCAGTCTCACTTCTTCAGATATCTATGAACTACTGGCCATCATAGTGAGCAATACATACTTTTGCTTTTGTGGCTTCACTTTAAACAGATTTCACGACTGCTAGCTATCACATGCATAGACCAGCTAGAGTGCAATGCACTTAACACCTGCTACTCCTGCACCTTCTTCTCAAGGTATGTGGTTGACATCCTTATGCTGACCTCTTTCCATGAGAAGGCCATCAAAATACACCAAAGGTTCAACAACATTGATAGCCACACAGACTTTGAGGTGGAACACCCCAACAACACTGCCTACTCAATTTCCAGCTCAAAATCACAGATGAGAGATCCGTCTAAACTGAGTTCTACAAGAAAACGGCTTTCAATGACCTATTTGTGTATTACAAATTGGCCCTACCCACCAGAGCCAATACTGCCTTCATGCAGAATGTGATCTCCCAGATACACAGCAAATGCAGCAAGATAACAACACTAGCACCAAACAGTTTCAGAAGGTTCTGATAGAGAATAGCTACGCAGCATTCTTCAGTATCCGCCAGCATACCAATAGACCACCAAAAAGGCTCACACCTCCAGAGATAGTATGTGCTTCTTAAAGCTACCACACTTTAATGAGAGAACCCCTGCTGCTATCTGTCAAGCGATCCGTAAGGAGGGATTGAATATACAACTAGTGCATTCCGGACCTTTCCTGAGGAAATTCCTTTCTAAGAACTGGCCCACATACAGCAAGAAAATGTGCACTAACTGCCCCATCTACAATGTGGATGTATGCCTGAGGTCTTATGTCGCATACCACATTGCCTGCAAAAGAATGTGGGAGATCATACATCAGAAGCACTGTCCACAAACTACACATCTGCATTAAAGATCACCTCTACACAACTGTTTCCTCAGTTAAGAAACATCTGGTTAAATGCCACACTCCAGTTATCAAAGTTACCATCAAAGCCATAGAAAGAAATGTAGGAAACCAAACAATTAAAGAGGCTCTTTTCATCAGTAGATTAAATCCATCTATTAATAATAGATGCAAACTACATGAGGCTGATTGGCTAATTTGATAATAGCAATCGGTGCATGTCACTACCTTGACCTCACACATCTGTGCATAAAAGACCAGCTCGTCATCACCTTTCGGTTAAAACATAGAAATGCCGAAACATAAGATAAAGTATAAACTGTTGTTTTGTCTTACTTTACTTCTGGTGTCACTCCTGTATTTCCAAATTGCAATGTACTGGGTTTCTAAAATGATTTTACAATATATATATATATATATATATATATATATATAAGAAAGAATTAGCACATGGGACAATGGAAAATGCATAGGACATGGTACACACAAACAATAACCCCTTCATCAGCCATTGCTAAAGATCAACACAATTTTGGCACCTATCAACAGTATTGCTCATTCTAGGGTGCCAGCAGTATTTGAAGAATAATACGAGTGGAAAATTGAGACAACTACAACATGAGACAGTATACACAGTGAATGTACGGGACAGGACAACACAATGGATATGAAAATATACACAAGTTTTTTGGCATTTCAACTAAGCGCAAACGGAAATATTCTTTTATTCCTTTACTTGTTTCAGTCATTGGACTGCGGCCATGCTGGGGTACCACCTTGAAGGGATTTAGTCAACCCCAGTACTTATATTTTTAAGTGTGGTACTTATTCTATTGGTCTCGTAGCCAAACCGCTAGGTTACGGGGACATAAACAAACACGCACAAACACACACACACACATACATATATATATATTTATATATATATATATGTATATATATATATACAACTGGCTTCTACAGTTTCCATCTACCAAGTTTACGCACAAGGCATTGGTCGGCCTGAGGCTATAGTAGAAGACAGTTGCCCAAGGTGCCATGCAGTGGGACTGAACCCGAAACCACGTATTTGTGAAGCAAACTTCTTAACCACACAGCCATGCATCTGCCTATACAGAAATGCTTCACCTTTTGACTGAACACAAATGAGAATATACAAAAATATACAAAATTAATGTCTTAGGACTGAACATAAAGGATATGAAATGAATGTGCACAAAAATAACGCTGGAGAAAATAAATAATGAGAGCAAGTGGCTCTATGAACAAAACAATATAGACATAGCAGAGAAACGTGTGATCTGTGGCAAAGCTAACTTGAATAGAAAGACAATGGTCAAGAGAGGAAGTGACGTAAGGAGAAGGCCAAATGGCATTCTGGGAAGGAAGAGAATCAGGGAGGGTTGAAAAGAGAGAGAAAAAAGGAAAGACACCAAGGAGAGAGAGGGAGAAATATATATATATATATATATATATACACACACACATACACATATACCTATATACACATACACATATATCACGCATATATATATATATATGCATATATACAGTAATATCTCCAATAGCATGGTTAATGCATTTCGTGACCTTGCCACGTAGCAAAAAACCGCATTGCAAGATGCATGTTATGTATTTTAAAACACTCACTAGCACATTACATACACCATGATCAAAAACAAATGGTAAAAATGTATAATTCAAACATTTTTATTTGACTAAACATACAAATGAATTAGACATAGAATTTATTTTTTAGAAAAATATTTAGATAATGTAGTCTGGACAAGTGACTACTATTTTTCTCTTCATACATGACTCTGTAACATTGAAGTGAATTTTGCAAAGCTTGCCAAACTTTGATGCTTCTTTCAATGTTTGGATCTGCATTCATAATTTTCTCGCAAAGACCGTCTAAATCACAAAAAATTGACTCCATTTCATGCATTGTAAATTCATTTGGAGTTGTTTCTTTCATGAGATTTACATTTACATTTTCTTCCTCTTCTTCATAAGCACGTTATTTGTCAATTTCAAGAAGTGTTTCATCATCGATATCCTTTAAATGAGAGTCAATGCACTCACGAACATTAGCTGTATCAAAAGTTTCAAATTCTAGGCTTTTTCCATTCTGAACCATGCATTCTACAATTGTTTGAATGTGTGATTCAAAACCAGGAAAGCCAGGAAAGCCAAATGCAGTAAAACATGTTGCCACACAGGACACATGTTGCTAGTAGTAACTTTGGCCCAAGATTGACATGTGGCTAAACAACAAAATCATGAACCAAATATCACTTGTCTTTTGCTCTTGACATCTATGTTGAAAGCAATGTTGTTGCCCTTGACATCAACTGTGTCTGGCTCGAGAGAGCATCTATGTGGTCGCTCACCTGCTGGAAATTGCAGCCATATATCTCTCAAATTCCACCCAACTGTGTTCAAATGTACAAACCCATTGGATAATGCAGTTTGAGATGTCTGTGAAAAAAATTATAGAATGATCCTGGCTGAAATGCTTTGATCATCAGTCTGCTCCATCAGAGCTGACTTTGAGCTAAACAACAACAATAATGACAACTGTGTCTGGCCTGAAATCTTCCTAGGTAACTTACATCCTATCTGTTTTCTTTTCAGTCAGAAATTTCTTCTCAGATTGCTCAATTGCTGTATATACTGAATGAGTTTCAGTAACCAACTTTTATCAACTCTGGTCTATCCAAAGTTCTGTCTGTCTCTCACACTCTTTCTATAAGTATCTCCTTGTTGTTAATTCCAACTTTCAATATTTCTATACTACTCCATTACCTTCTGTACACACCTCACATCAGTCTTACTCTGCTTCCATGAACAGAGACCTCAAAATAAGCTGCAGTGGGATATGATAACTAGTCTATTCCAAGACACAATTCCGACATATGTCAGAAAAGCAGTCCTGAACATCTGTATGATTGATAGCTATTTATAGCTGGTTACAAACAATGTAAATTTAAAGTAAATTTATAACCTAGAAGTCCTGTTGTTATTGTTTAGCCCCGGGTCAGCTCTGATTGATCAGACCTATGATCAAAAACATTCCAGCCAAGATCACTTGGTTCATCTGTTGGGTAGGTCTCCCTCCCTTTGTAAAATAGTAGGGTGTAATTTGAGGAAGATTTTGCTGCTATTTTTTCTAGCAGGTCAGGCAACCACATAGAGGCTTCCTCATTGGCTTAATAGAAGACTTGACAATTTTATGGGTGGCAAAGGGACCATATGGATAAAGTATATCACCAGCTTTCCACTTGTAATTTCAAACCCATTACAAGTGCTCTGTTGTATTTTGGGATAAAACACTTTATTTTGCGTGACACAATTCACATCGATTTTGGAACAGGTATCACAACTGGGAAAGATACTTGCAATAATCGAGCATCTTCCCTGGAAAAGATTTATTTTCCATCTACTTAGTCATGCAAAAACTAGAATAAAGTTCCAGAACTATGGGTCTCTGCATTTCATGTATAAAAGGATTAAACTGTATATTGTTCCACAAATATTATAAGTTAGAAATGTACTATTACTATGTTGTAATATTTGTGGAACAATAAAGAGTGTTTAGGTATTTTTAGCTGCTAATGTGCTCAAGTATGTCAAAATAAAACTTATTTTGTAATTTTATCTTATTATTTTATCTTCCAGAGAAATAAATAAATTCTCCTTGGAGACTGAAAATGGAAAGAACATTGATGTCAAAGTGTGTGGACTGGACTCTCATGGTCATCTTTCTGTTAGTGCAGAAGATGGACACATGCAAATTAGCTTGAATTGCTTGCAATACAGCATGGATGTGAAGCAAGGCTTAATCTTCAAGAAACGAACTTGATATTTTTTCAGAATATTCTCATACATGCATACACTAAAGAAACTTACAATTACAGGAAAATATTTCAAATAGATATGTTTGTATAATCTCTCCTGTTTCTATATTCTTCAAATAATTTAGTTGTCTTTTTCAATAGCACACACAGGCACACGTATATATATGTGTGTGTGTGTGTGTGTGTGTGTGTGTGTGTGTGTGTGTATGTATATATATATATATATATATAGAGAGAGAGAGAGAGAGAGAGAGAGAGAGAGAGCGAGAGAGAGAGCGATTGTAGTTCACCACAATTTGAATACATGAGGTAGAGATGATATATTTTTTTACTATTCATAATAAAAGACTCAAACAGATCTAGATGTGTTTCATTTTTGTTGAAATCGTTGATGAGTCTGAGTGAAAGCTAAATCTCAGTAATATGTATATATATATATATATATATCATCATCATCATCATCATCATCATCGCTTTTGTATGTCTGTTTTTTTTATGCTAGCATGGGTTGGACATATATATATATATATATATATATAGCAAAGCTGGTAGTAGGTACTTTTGGGTGAAGTACAATTAGTGCCAAATAACTTAGTGTGGGTAGTAAAGATTTGGGAGAGAGAAGAAAGTAACAGAGAGGTGAAGAAGAGGGAAGAGAAGTAGAAAGTCAGATACATGAAAAGATTTTAGAGGAAAAGAATATAGATAATAAAAAGAAGAGAGCTGGGTTGGAGGGATAAAGAAAAAGAGAAAGAAAAAATACATGTTGAGAAATATGTTGATTTTATTTTATTTCTTTATATATCAAAGCAGATATAGATATCAGTAAATGTTGTTGTTTGTACTGTTATAGCCCTGCTTGTGCTTGTTTATATCTATATAATTTTATTCCTTACCCACATTTTTATTATTTTTAATCTCTTTGTTTTTTCATTCTATTGTTTTTAACAACACTCCTTTCCATCTGTTAACTTCTACTAATGGTCATTGCACCAAACTACCACCAGAATTGACCTATTGATCAACTGTTGCGTCCAGCATATTTCTGTGATCTTTTCTTTCTCAACATGTGTCTTTTTTCGTTCTCTTTTTCTTTATGCCTCCAGCCCAGGGATAATATAAATTTGTCAGTTTGATACTGCTGACCTCAACTGTGTATCTTGCTGCGATGTAGATTCATCTGGGATCCCTGATAGAAAGATGTCCAGATGCTTCTTAAAAACATCCACATCAACGCCTTGTATATCTCCTAAATTCTTTGGCAAGATATTGAAAAGTTGTGGGTCCTTGAAACCTAGGCTGTTGCAGTATCTCTAGACGAGGAGGGTGGGACTTTTGGTACTATGCAGTGTCGGCCAGTTCGGGGATTAGAATAGCTTACAATACCAAAGTTTGGTGCTAATCCCTGTAGTATCTTCCATATATATATCACTGCGTATCTGTCCCATCTTCGCTCCAGGGAGTAGAGCCCTAGTTTTGTTTTCCACAGTACCAACATGGTATTTTGTTCTCTTGGTCTGAATGATCTCAGAATCCAGCTTGCCAGTCGTCTGCACATCGTTGCCATTTTAGTAATGTGCACATGGAATGATGCATCATTACTCATACTGACCCCAGGTCACGCACTGATTGTGATTCTGGGATTGCAATCCCTCCCGGTCCCATGTTTTCAGATTGCGATATGTTTGTGGACTGATAGCGGAGTGCTTTAGAAAACATCTTGCGAACTGAAGTCGTGTGTTAGGTGGGCTAAAATAAAGCTGAGACCCGACAGCTCTCTACAGCTTCCTGTCAGCCCCATCATCTTGCATCTTTGCTTGCCACATGGATAATTGGCAGGCAGTGAAGCAGTGCGATTGAAGAATGTGTGACCTCTCTATCACCATTAGAAACAATTCTTTGTGCAGGCTTTGCCTTTTTCCTCTATCTCATATATCAAGTCCTTCGGTGATAATAACATATGACAGGAACAATCATGGATGACGATGAATGTTTTTAGCATGGAACCTGCACATATGGTGCCTTCAGTGTGATGGCCGTTTTTGAAGTATAATACCCTGGGGCAAATACTTCACTGGTGTCGTACTGGAGTGGCTAGGTAGCTATATTTAAGGACAGCACTGCCTACCAAAATTTGAGGGGACTACAAAATGGTGTCCATATATGGAGAGAGAGTGAGAGCATTAGGAAGAGATAGGTATGGGTATGATCTGTGTATTTATGTCTATGTTTACGGTCTTTAAAATGGCATTGTTTCCCTTTATGTTCCGTAACTTAGCGATTTGACAAATAGAGATCAATAAAATAAGTACCAGACTGAAAAAAGAATTACTTGGACCCATATGATCGACTAAATGCTTGAAAGCGGTTCCTCAGCATGGCTGCAGTCCAATGACTGAAACCAGCAAATGAGTAAAAGAATAAATAAAAATGCTTGTGTAATCTATTTGTTTTTTATATTTGTTATATGTTTTTCAATGTAATCTATGAAGATGTATTTGTAAGTATATTATCAGTATTTACATGATTAATGTTAAAATAGACATTAAAATGATGATGATGATATAGGAAATCTTTGGAAATACATATTTTTTAAATCTTTGTTCCAGTCTTCTTAAAATGTTCTGGTTATTAAATCTTTAATATATTTTAAAGTAATGAAAATAAATTATTGCTCTACATATGAAGAAGTAAAAAATTATTAATATCCCATAAAGAATAAGTGTCACTCTTTCTTACGTTACATATTTAAATAAATGTCTAATTTGCATAATTAAAAACTAAAACACATTTTTATTGGTAAGAAGAAAGAAGAGTAATTCCGGGTAGACGTCGACAATCTTTTTTTTCCGTTAAGAGACAAAATAAATCAACATACTATTTATCAAGTTAACCGGTGAAATATCTCAACAAGCAATTTATTCCGTTAACAACCAAACAAATCAATATGCTATTCATTCCATTACAAGATTAAGTTGGTCATATCGGATCAAACAGAAAATTGAAATTCAAAAATACAACGCAGAATAAAATAACAGTAGTGTATATGATAGCAAAAAGGCCAATATTAGAAATAATTAATTAATAATTACATACGTAATTCACAAGAATCGACAGAGTTCATATTCACAAGTTGTCCAAAAGAGAATTAAGCAGTTAGAGATTTTTAATGTGGCAGAGTTCATTTCACCAACTGTTCATGAAATAATTTATTTAAAACGGAGATTTCAGACATGGGATGCAAGCAAAAACGATTTGCACCATGTATGCACCAACGAGGTCCTGTGATAGGTAAAAATGTAATAGCTCTATTTGAGCCGATAAGCCGACAAAAAAGTGTGATCCTTCTGTACAAAAACTGTCAACGAATTCATCAAATAATGGCAGTTCAGGATTGGCTGAATCAGAGGCAGAGGTGTGGCGTGAAGTAAAATTGTGTGCGTGACTCAAAACATAGGCGATGAATGTTGCAGAACAGAAAACTGGGCTACTAGAGGTAGTTTTGCGAGACAACAGAACCAGCGAAAAGATGATATGATATGAAAGGTGAGAAGGAATGAAATGCCACATAAGTTTTTAAGTATTTAAAGATAGGAACAAATTACAATAATACTTGTGATATTCTTTTGTTTTTTACTAGTTTCACTTATTGGACTGCAGCTATGCTGGGGTTTTAGTCAACTATACTTTATCTGGTACTTATTCTATCAACCTTGGTCGGAGGAACAGCAAAGTTGAGCTGGCAGAAAGGAATGTAACCAGGATGAGGTCAAATACCACAAGGTATCTTTCTTCTTTGCACTGATTCTGCTATATATTGCTGATATACACACAAACACATACACACACACACACACACATTTATATATATGACCCATATATTTTTATCACTTAGCAAAACATTTTTAAGTCTATTACAGATTTGCACTCCTTATTTCATTAGGAAGTGCACTTAATTGCATGTGTATGTAAGCCTGTGTTTTAGTTTTATAGCCATTTGGTTTCGTACTAAGCAAACATTCAAAAGAAGAAAACAATGAAGTAACATCATTTTTTTAATGAGGATGTACTCCATTCAGAAACAACGATACACAGCAGAGATCAACTCTTTTCCTCTATTATTCTTTTTAATTGTCTACTCCTATACTGTACAGGTGAAATGGCTAAATGTGTAAGGCATTGAAATGTAGGAATATAGATTGTTGCTCTGAATATACTGCAGGATTTCATTGAGATTCTGAGACATACGCTTAATTCTATATTGCTTACTGTACCATTCTAAGACGACAAATAGATAGTAGGCTTTCCAGGTACAATTAGGTGTGATAGGCTAGCAAAGTGTCAAGGTGAAGATATATATCCAATTCCATTTATGATATATGGAAACAAAGTTTTAGCAACAGCCTCCCCGTAAACCTTTATGATATCCCTTCTGTTATATACTTCTATTGGATCTTGGTGAGGATAATGATCCATTCTTTAGCTATACATCGTAAAATTACTCAGATATTTCCTGCTGAAAGAAATGATATTGATGAATCATGTAAAAAAATGTCAATGATCACCAGTGAAGATAAGATGTCCTGTATGTAGATATTATTATTATTATTAAATTAGAAACTACACAATATTGATGGATTGAAGGCTGTAAAAACGGAGAGATATTCAGATGAGATTGAATCCACATCTGAATTTCCCTTCACAGACTCACTAGTACAGCTATAAAAGAGTCATAAGAAATCAGTGAAAGGGCAGGAATATAATAATATACTTGTCCATTAGTCAAGGTACGTGAACATATACATAATGCTTGACTTTTCTGATTGTTATTTCAAATAAAACTATCTGGTATTCTTTGTAGTTCACTTGTAGCTAAGTTCAAGAATAGTTGCTCTATTTTTATTATTTATATAACCTTGTTCCCTTTTGCAAGAACAGATGCTTGCTATTAGACTTGTTTTTAGAAGTGAAAAAATGTACACCTGCTTAAAATGGTGTAGATTCAAACGTGACAACTGCTATCATTGAAATCTCTAATTGATATTGTTTTTGAACATTCTTACAAAATGCATCAATACTTCCAAAGAATTTCCATCAGGTTTTTTTTTACCATTTTTATTTATTTACTTCCATATATTTATTTGTTTTTCATGTACCTTATTTATTTCCAGATGTTGGAGATACTGTAATATCAGGAAGAATACACAGGAACGGTTTTATGCTATTTTCTCTCACTAACAATAAACCTAAGAGTTTTTAGGTGAATAGTAGCTGCAACATTTATGAGATAATGCTTCTATCAGAAATTGAAACTTAACCAAACTCAGCTCACCTGGAACTTGTAACTATGGCTTCATATCAGCCAGTATAATATGGAAAGAAAGTTTTAGAATGTTATGGCTTCAGAGTGATTTTGAATAGAGTTTTATTTCATGGCATTAATTGTACACAAAGAATATTGTTTGGGAACATCACAATAGCTTTTAGACTCACTACCCCCATGATCACTATAATATTTGGGTGGTTCATATGAGGAATCAAACATTACTTGTATTTTATTTGTAGACAGTTTATATTTTGACCTAACATTGTATTTTTCTAGAGCAAAATGTTATTGTGAATATGACAAGTCATTGCAGGCTGTTATGTTACACTCCCTCTGCATATCAATAACATTGTGCTTGTCTTCTGGTGAAAGATTTCACCAACTTCTACAAAGTTTCATTTGTAACATAAAAGTAATATTTGAAGCTGATTATACTTAGAATTTGCACTGCATAGATGGATTGATAGATAACAGATAGATATTTTATTTGAATATCAAATATGTATCTAAAATAATATATTTTACAATAAGAATTTCCTGATATGATATCACATATAATTTAGTAGTTCATATGTTTATTGAAAAAAAGAAAACTCTTAAGCAAAAATGGACAAATATTAAGATATGGAATTAAACAGTAAAAAACAAAGTTGTTTGTTTAGCCTATCTTTTAGAACATTCCTGATATTTATTTTATAAGAAAAGATAAGAAAGTAAAATATAATATGATATAATATAATATAATTGTGTAGAAAGTACGTTTTAGGAGTGAAACATAAGTAAAAGAGGGATAACTTCAAAAATCTCCAAACATTCATCTTTCAAAAACAATTTATCTTCACAAACTTTACATTCTTTACATCCAATATTATTATATTCTAAATGGAAGATTAGAAGAATTCTGAGTTCAAATCTCACCGCAGTCAACTTTGCCTTTCATTCTTCCAAGATCGATAAAATAAAGTACCAGTCAAGTGCTATACCCATCCCCTAAATTTGAGGTATTGTGCCTGAGTAAGAATTCAATATTATTACATTCAATATAAGTTGTAAGTTTTTTAGTAAAATGTTTTGAATTATTAATTATTAGAGCCCGATCTACAATATGTATCACATTTTTGACCAAGCAATAACCAATTACAGTGTTGCTATCTCAATTATCTTGGGATACATAGCAAAAAGTTTAATAACATATTCATTGGGTTTCAAGGAACATATTCTGGAAAGAATTAGTGATTTTATTTAAACTTTTACTATTGTTTTCTTATTATAACACATGTTGGATAACTTTCCGAATATGGATATGTGTTATATATTTGAATATTTACTATATGTATATATTAACACCTTTTGTGCAATACCTTTAATGTTAAATAGATGAGAGTCAATTTCTCCCCTATGATATGATGATAGGATGTTAATCATAAAAATTAAATACATTACGAATTATGAAATTACAGCCTACAGTATGCAGAACATACAGCAAACTGATAAATTAATGTTTTATTGGAATATATCATGGTGATATATATTATATGTTATTTTTTTTCGTTATTATAATTGGAGTTGAGATTTAATTTTACTAAAAGGAGTACAAGGATAAAGAAACTGAAGTTTTAATTCCTTTTTCTCACTAATAATTGCCTAACTCTGAATTTTTCAGTTTGTGAGAGATATCACAGATGTGCAAAGTGAAATATAATTGAGGGAAAATTATATATTTTTCTATCATACTTAAT
>JAOPJM010096431.1:0-14059 GCA_027124095.1 Muusoctopus leioderma
TTACATAAAATTATAATGGAAGGTTTAAATTTAAATATGAACACTTTAAAACAAATGGTTTTTATCATAGAACTAGGAGCGATTTCAGGTGGGTTGGTATCAAAGGGGTTAATCAGGTTATTTTTTAGATGCTCTTTGTAGATAATTGATATCAGTGAGATCTTTGGATCTCATTTCTTTACTTTTGGTGGGGGATAAAAGCAAAATGAGTTATTTGAACATCTGATATACTGAGTGAATTGTAAATAATATCTTTTACACTTTAACCCTTTTGATACCAAACCACCTGAAACCACCCTTGGTTCTTTGATAAAAACTATTTGTTTTAAAGTATTCATATTTAAATTAAAACCTTCCATTATAATTTTATGTAAGAATTTTTTGTTAAGTTATGTTCCAAACCAACTTAACAATGAGAAAGTTAGTTATTTTACTAAATCCCTCCAAAGACAGTGTATTCCATTAGAAATACAGTAACAAAAGGGTTAAAACAAATGAACTCTTTAAAACAAATGTTCAAAAGGGGCGACAGGCGGTTCGGTATCAAAAGGGTTAATGTAGGTATTCAGTGTAAGTGTGAAAAACAGCAAACTGTGTTGTTCTCGTGTGGAATTCCCCACCATATTTACCAACAAAAAGACATCGCTGACTGTTGCAAGGGTTACCCTTTCGTGTAAATCATATCACTATTTCAACATTGGCCCCTTTTTGAGCAAATTGATCTTGTCTTGCTCCCTCAGAGAAGCTGCGCCAGAATGAGGAACTTATCCGAAAAATGCTGAAGGCCCGAGAAAAAATACTTGCTGAATTTCTCAACATTCCATTCGATGATTATGATCATATTGTTGAGGTAAATTGTCTTTCAAAGTACCTAATCATTTTTTTACCATTATTGAAAATTTTTTTTTTTTTTTTTCTGATTCCCCAAAACTTCTTCCAATACCACATATCATGGCCCCATGTTGAAGTATGATCAACCCCAGCCCACGGTAGCTGGAATCTGTCAAACAGTGTTAGCATCGGTTACTCATGTAGCAAATTTATTATTTTTTTCTTCATGTTGATAATAACTGGAAGATGAAATATTTCACACATACATTATTGAGTAGAAGTATATTGTACTTATCTGTCAAACTAAAAGTAGCTTGATCATGTATCTTATTTGTGTACCTAGATAAACATTTTGGGGTCATTTGAATATATATATATGTGTGTGTGTATATATATATATATATATATATATATGAAGAATTTATACACACAAGCTCATGGTAGCATAATCGCTTCCACCGAAGTATGTTTGAGGTGCTATTTAACACTCTACAGAAAATATCATAGATATAATATTATCTGGAGTGATGAAATATTTCCATTTTAAATAGCAGGGCTACAAAACATTGTACGTGTCAGTAACTACACGTACACGGACCGAATGAGCAAAAGCCTCGAATAAGGAAAAAATTAAAAATGAATTTTTTACCTTTTGCCCGAACCTGTTGCTCCAAAAGGGATCGGGTTTCGCTCACTACCTTACTATTTGGAAATCGAGGAATTCCTATATATATATATATATACTGGGTAGTTTCTTGTTACTGTTTAAATAGATTTCTATTGTTATTTTTTTCTAAATTCCAATATGTATACATACATACAGGCATATGTGTATGCGTGTAAACATATATATATTCCATGCACCATCTTGTGATCCACCTGGACACAACATCAGTGGTGTTACTTGGGGTCATCGGGTGTTTCAGGTCTTACAACATCAGACACCCTCTCCCAGTCAACCCAGCCAGAGTTGATCATGCCCTGGCTTGTGTCCAGGTAGCACTACCCCATCAATGGCTCACTTCTCCTGATCCATAGCCACCTTGAAGCAACTTCTGCTACCTCGGTGGCTAACTTAATGGCCCTTTGCTTACTGGTTCCTGTGATAGCCAACACATTGTAAGCTCTGTTGAGGGACTGGCCTGCAAACACTCTACATCCCACCTGAATGGGCTCACACCTCGCTCCCCACCTATTGTTTTGGCATACGTCCACCAACTATTTATACTCTTCTCATTGGCTTCTTCAATATGGTCTTACCCAGGAATGGTAAGTTCTAATAGAACTACCTGCTTGGAAGCTTCTGAGATCAACACCATGTCTGGTCTTAGCGATGTTATGGCGGCAATTTTCAGGAACTTTAGCTACTTCCCCAGATCAACTTTCAGCTCCTCAGGGGGGGTAGAAGGGTGAGGGGGAGTCAATGGGTGGCTGATGGTGGGATTTGGGGAACCGTTACTGGCAGCTTATGTTGGCTTCTCCCCAGCCTTGATGAAGGTGATGGTCTTCTTCATTGGGTGGAGGCACCTGCAATGGCTAATCCCACTGTCTACCATGAACTTCAGAACTTGCTCATGGCACCAGTTGTAGTGCCCCTCACCCAGGGCTTTTGGGTAGCTGCTGAGGATGTGCTCGAGGGTCCCTCTCTTTAGGCACAGAGGGTAAGCTGGTGACTCCACTTTTCCCCAGCAGAACAAGTTGAATGGGTTTAGTAAAACATCATATACTGATTGAATTAAGAATTTTATTCACTGGGGCTCGGCTTTCCAAAGCTCAGGCCATGAATCTTTGTGCTCCACGGCTTGCTCCCTGCTGTCTCATTCCAACCATCCTGCTGGCTCGATCCTCCTCGACTGGTGCTAGCCCCTTTATCTGAGCCAGCAACCTCTTGTCCTTCCCCTGTGCCTTGTAGCGAGGTGTCAAGCTGCAGCCTAGGCCAGTCCTCCCACGTGGCACTATTCCCACCAGCACCCTGTGCCATAGTCGTGACTCCACAGCCTCTGCTGCCCTCCACTTCCATCTTGTCTTGACCTTGGTACTAAACTTCTGGGTCGCTGAACTCAGGGTATTGTAGAACCTCTCTAGTATGGACCATGAACTCCTCCTTCTGGCTACTGATGGTGGAGAGCTTCAACAAGTTATTCTGCACATACAGGGCGATGTTGCTCAGGTTCTGAGGTAATCCCAGCCACTAACTCAGGAACCTGCTGACCCCCCTCTCAAAGCCTTCAACTGTGGATATTGGGACCTCGTAGACCAAGAGGGGCCAGAGAGTCCGTGGGAAGATGCCCTGCTGGTATATCCAGACCTTGGACTTGCTTGGTAGGCCTGACTTATCCACCACGGCTAGCCAGGCTTCCAACACTAGGTTTGTCACTCGAATAGATGCCGTATCTCTCAGGCTGCAGTCAAACACCTTTCCCAGACTCTTCACTGGTTTGTCAGTGATGGATGGATATGGCCAAGTGTCAAGCAGAATTTGCTGACGACTTTTCCTTTCTTCAGCACAAGGGGTCTAGACTTTGCCAGCTTGAAACTCATTCAAGCCCAGGTGATTTGCTACTCAAGGCCCTTCAGAATCCACCTGCCCCTCCCACCCCAGGACAGATGTTGTTGTCACAGTCAGGTCATCCATGAAGGCTCTGATGGGGGGGGGGGGGCTGGACACCATACTTGGTATACTTGGTGAGCGGCCCTCTGCACTGTACCTCAGCAGACTTCCCCAGCATGTTCATAGCAAGCCTGAAAAGCATAACTAAAATGGTACATCCAGTGATGATTCCCTTCTCAAGGCTGTGCCATTCTCAAGTTGCAGACTCAGCAGTGACTCTCAGACTAAAGCTGGTGTAGTGGTCCAGAGTTAGGTCTCTGAACCTGTCTGGGACATGGTGCCTGTCCAGTGCCTCTTCTACCAGCTTGTTGGGGTATGGACCTGTAGGCATTTGCAAGGTCTAACCACAGCACTGCCAGGTGCCCCTTATCAACTGGCTTCCCTGATCAACTGGGCTTCCTGATCAACTGGCTTCCCTGATCAACCAGGCTTCCCTGATCAACCAGGCTTCCCTGATTAACTGCATAACCACACCTAAATGCTCCAGAGATCCCGGTACCTTCAGCATCCCTTCGTTCTAGACTGAGGTATCAATGTAGAAGGTCCACAGGAGGTAGTACAGTCAGGTGCCTAGCGACAATGCTGAAGAATATTTTCCCCTCAACACTGAGCAATGAGATGGTTCTAAACTGATTAATGTTCTTTGACTCTTCATCCTTTGGAATTCACAGCCCTTGTGGTGCACATCTCTACAGATGAGCCACTTTGCCTCTCCTCTATATCACCTTCAAGATTCTCCAGAGCCTGTGAAGTAACCTTGGGCAGTTCTTGTACACCTTGTAAGGCAACCCCACTTGGTCATGGGGCTCAACATGCTCTTGCCTTCTTAACAACCGCTTGGACATCTTTCCAGCCGGGCTGCCTCCCATTAAATTCCAGAGCTGGTGCCGGCGGATTAACCAAGGACTTAGAGTGGTCTAGGTCCATGCTCCTCGGATTCATCACTGAAGGTGTTTCTGAGCTGACGGTCAATCTCAGTTTTGGACCAGGTGAGTTGGCCACTGCGCTTCTGCCCTAGCAGCTGTTTCGTAAACCCACATGGGTTCACTAGGAAGGCAGCTCACTTCCTGGTCATCTCACTTCCTGGTCATTCTTCTGCCTCTTATGCCACTCAGCCCTCCTCTAGGTTGTGAGCTTCTTGCTCACAACTCTGAGAGGTCCCCACAAATTTAATCTCTTGCTAAATGAAAAATGATATTTTATAATTCATACTGAATCAAATTCATACTAATTGAGACTTGACTGTATATTATATATATATATATATATCTGAGTTCAAATCTCGCTGAGGTCAACTTTGCCTTTCTTTCTTTCGGGGTAGATAAAAGAAAGTACCAGTCTACGCCAGTGGATTGGCAGTGTTGGGCAGGATGCCTTTTGGTATTTGTTCCGACCCTTTGTGTTATGAGTTTGAATCCTGCCGTGGCCTACTTGGGGGGTAGACTTAATCCATCGCCCAGTTTAAAACGAATACCTGGCCCATGGGTGCCTTCAGTGGAGTCCACTCTGTTGCAAGCATTCAGGCCAGGTCTCTGGTCAGAAGACACCTTCCTCCCACCAGTCTTGGTGGCTCTGAAAAATGTTGATGGGCACTGCCTACCTCCTGACTAACTGATTATATATATATATATATATATATATATATATATGCAATATTTAGTGTTTATCTATGAAGTTATAAATAACAACAAATATTTACTGATGGAAGAACTCGATACGTTTAGTAGAGTCAAATGTATTAAACATGTTTGGATTGACTGGGACTTCCAGTTTTGCCTAGCGGCTTATTCAACCGAACTGTACCGAAACACGTGTTGATCAATGGTTTCATATATGCAAACAACGCTGTGTTGGTGCTTCTGTTAATAAATTTCCATTAGTCAGACTTACACCATGTAAATGACATTACATCATTAATAGTTTGTTTACATTTCAAATAAGAAGATCTACTCTTAGTAACTTCAGTAGCCAGGAGCTGATGTAAACAACCTTGACGAGTCCTGACAGGATGAAACACATGTCAGTCGATCCCTACCTCTTGGCTCCCAAAGATTCTGTGACCTATTCACAGTATATTTTCACAGCGAGACTAAATATATATTTATTATATATGAACATATTTATTATATAATTTCATATACGCATTTATTCAAAACAACACTGTCTTCCTAAAATATATTATTTTCTTTATTTGCCAGAAATATTGAATACATATTAGATTTACGTTTAATATACTTGTTTTTGATTTCAAACTAGTAATTTATAAGTTAGAAAAAGTTTTGTTTTTTTCTTTTAATAAGAAATTCCTTTGCTTTTTATTATAGATGTTTCTTCCCTATCTTCGTTATTTAAAAAAATATAAAATAAAAAAGCACTAAATCCAATTACTATTCACTTGTTGCTTTCGGTTGTTTGAAAGACTAGCTATCAGTGCAGTAATTAACCCTTCCGTTACCATATCTCTAATGAAATACCCTGCCTATGTATTTTCAATCAATTTTCAAAATAATCAAGAATTTGGAGGAATTTAGTTCAATAACTTTCTTGCTATTAAGTTGGTTTTGGGAATATAACTTAACAAAAAGTTCTTTCATAAATTATTATGGAAGATTCAAATTTAAATATGGACACTTTAAAACAAATGGTTTTCATCATAGAACCAGGGGCAGTTTCAGGCGGGTTGGTATAAGAAGGGTTAAATCATTTTCATTTATTTGTTATTAGTATATTTTAAACATTTCCTTTCAACATTAAAAAATTCATAAATAGTTCCTGCGGAAACTATGTTCGTTTGAATATTCTACCTCTAAATTGTAAATTTTAACCCTTTTGTTACCATATTTCTAATGAAATACACTGCCTATGATTTTAAGCTAATTTTTGGAAATAATAAAGGGGGGGGGGTAAAATAACTAACTTTGTCATTATTAAGTTGGTGTTTGGAACATAACAAAACGTTCTTACATAAAGTTATAATGGAAGGTTTGAATTTAAATATGAACACCTTGAAACAAATGTTTTTTATCATAGAACCAGGGGCTGTTTCAGGTGGGTTGGTTTCAATAACTACAGATTTAAATCATAGTTTAACTGATGTTCCATTAACATATAAAACTTTTGAACAATGTTTATTGGTGTGATTGCTTAATTTGTTTTAAAATTACAAGGTGTATGTTCATTTTCTACCCCCTCCATATATATCTTCTGGGGAAAGCAATACTCTAATATGTAATGCCTCATTTGACAATTAACCCTTTCATTGCCATATTTCTAATGAAATACACTGCTGATGTATTTCAGTTAACTTTGAAAATAATCAAGAATTTGGAGGAATTTTAGTAAAATAATTTACTTTATCATTATTTATTAGGCTTTTATAACATAACTTAAAAAGTTCTTACATAAAATTATAATGGAAGGTTTGAATTTAAATATGAATACTTTAAAATAGAAGGTTTTGTATCATGGAAACAGGGGCGGTCTCAGGCAGATTGGTATCAAAAGGGTTAAATCTTTGTATAGGAATATTAAACTGCTGTGTGTGCTTCTCTTGCTCATTGCAAAGTCCAAATTGTGACTTATAGTCATGAATAAGGCTATATTTTATCATTAGTCTGTCTTTATACATTAGTCTTTCTCCTTATACATTTCTCTCTCATCAATTTATTAACTGAAACATATATGTTCTGAGTCTATTTCACAATTAATTGGTTACTGATAAAAACATCTATTGATAAACTATCTACTTTGAATATCGTTATATAATCATCAGAGAAACGTGTGTGTGTATATATATATTGGATGTTGTGGTCTACAAACATGGCATTAAATAATTTCTGTTAGGGTTGATAGAATTGTCTAAGTTAGCTAGAGCCTATAGAATTGTTTCAATTAGCTAGTCTATAGAATTGTCTCAGTTAGCTAGAGTCTATAGAATTGTCTCAGTTAGTTAGAGCCTATAGAATTGTATCTATTAGCTAGAGACAATAAAATTGTCTCAGATAGCTAGGCTATAGAATTGTTTCAATTAGCTAGAGCCAATAGAATTGTCTCACATAGCTAGACACTATAGAATTGTCTATTAGCTAGAAACTATAGAATTGTCTCAGATAGCTAGACTCTATAGAATTGTCTGTTAGCTAGAGACTATAGAATTGTCTCAGTTAGCTAGAGACTATAGAATTGTGTCTATTAGTTAGTCTATAGAATTGTTTTATATTAGCTAGACACTATAGAAATGTCTCAGTTAGCTAGAGACTATAGAACCGTTTCAATTTGCTAGATACTATAGAATTGTGTTTATTAGCTAGAGACTATAGACTTGTCTGAGTTAGCTAGAAACTATAGAATTGTCCCAGTTAGCTAGAAACTATAGTATTGTGTTTATTAGCTAGAGACTATGGAATTGTGTCTATTAGACACTATAGAATTGTGACAGTTAGTTAGTCTATAGAATTGTCTGAGTTAGCTAAACCCTATAGAACTGTCTCAGATTGCTAGAAACTATAGAATTGCCTCAGTTAGCTAGACACTATAGAATTGTCTCGGTTATCTAGACACTATAGAATTGTCTCAGTTAGCTAGAAACTATAGAATTGTCTGTTAGCTAGAGCCTATAGAATTGTCTCTGTTAGCTAGAGCCTATAGAATTGTCTCTGTTAGCTAGAGCCTATAGAATTGTCTCACTTAGCTAGAGACTATAAAATTGTGTCTATTAGCTAGAGACTATAGAATTGTGTCTATTAGCTGACTATAGAATTGTGTCTCACTTAGCTAGACACTAAAGAATTGTCTCACTTAGCTACAGCCTATAGAGTTGTGCCTATTAACTAGAGACTAAAATTGTTTTATATTATTCTAGGTAAAGATTTTGAAATTGTGACATTTGGAGAGAAAAAAAGTAGAAAGCTGAACTATAAATCTAGCAATTTCTATTTTACTACCATAAATCTAGCAATCTCTATTTTAGTACCATAAATCTAGCAAGCTCTATTTTAGTACCATAAATCTATCAATCTCTATTTTAGTACCATAAATCTAGCAATCTCTATTTTAGTACATGTTGTGTTGTTTAAATCTATGTTAAGTCACTAGAATAAGTAACATTACTATACTGGTATTGAGTCAATTAACTAAATCATTTGTGTCTGATAGAAAGGACTTTGTATATAATAGAGGGAAAACAATGACTATGTATATATATTTCATTGTAAGTTATTGTTTTAAAGATAAAAATTCTATTGATATCAGATGTTATGTTTGGTTACTAGAAACAGGCACTGAGTTAATAACCTAGACAATAGCGTCTTTATCTGTTATTGCTTCAACAATATACTCAGTAAAAATTAAAAAAACAACAAAAATGTATTTATTAATGTTAGTGTATCTTATTTTAGTGTGCACACAGCATGGCCGAATGGTTAAGATGTTCGCTTTGCAATCATGATGTCCCAGATTCATGGCATCTTGTGCAAGTGTCTTTCACCATAGCCTCGAGTCGACCCAAACCTTTTGAGTGAATCTGGGTAGACGGAAACTGTGCATAAGCCTGTCGGATTGATTATACGTGTAATTCAAAACATCCAGCCTTGTCGCACTTTGTCACACTGATCTGCCTGAGAATTACATTAAGGGTACATGTGTCTGTGGAATACTCAGCCACTTACACGTTAGCTCAATGGGTAGGCCGTTCCATTGATCGAACAATGGAACACTCATTGTCAAAAACGATGGAGAATTCATCATATCTTATTGTTGATTTTCATGATGTCTCAGTCATAACAAAAAGTTGGTAAGAAAGAAAAAAAATGGCCTAGGTCCCTCTTGGCTCTTCAGATAAAATAATTAAGCAAGCTTAATTAATTAATGAAGCTGTCTGGAATCTAGAAAATATAACTGTTTCAACCCAACATAGAGTTAAAGGTGAGAATGTTTGGGGAGATACCAAAAGGTTGAAATAATTTACATTCCTGAAATTCTCTAGCTGAGATTTTTATAAAACATGTTTCTCAAATTACATTGTACACAGTTTTTAATTAAAAATGTGTAAATGTCTAAGATGAAATGTTAATTAAGATTATAATTGTCTTGACTATTAACCTCATCTTTAGAGTGCATATGTATGGTATTTACATCTACACTACATTTCAATCAGTTTAATCTCCGATCATCATCATCATCAAGAATAAGACATCTGATGATGATCAGAGATCAAACTGGTTGAGACGTAGTGTAGATGTTAATATTGTAAATATACACTCTAAAGATGATTAGTTCTAATCCAGTCTGGCACTGTGTACACATTCATGAATAAGACACATGATGATGTCTGGAGATCAAACTGATTGAGATGTAGTGTGGCTGTTAATATTGTAAATATACACTCTAAAGAGCATTCCACAGACACATGTACCCTTAATGTAATACTAAGGCAGAATCAGTGTGACACGGCTGGACCCTTGAATTACAGGTACAATCCATCTGATGGGCTTCTATAGAATTTCTGTCAACCGATTTTCACTCACAAGGCTTGGGTCGACCCAAGGCTATGGTAAAGACACCTGCCCAAGATGCCATGCAGTGGAATCGAACACGGGACCTCATGATTGCAAAGCAAGCTTCTTAACCACTCAGCCATATATATATATATATATATGCTATTGTTAATTATGATTTAGTCTCCAGAATTGTAAATAAACAAATGTTTGGTACTACTAATTAGTTATCTTGCTTGTATTGAAATACTCTTATATCCCTCTCTGTTAGTATAAACTTTAGGTCATTAGCCTCTACACCTTTTCAGGGTCAAATTAATATAACCTTGAAGCAAATTAAAATAACCTTGAAACAAATTAAAATAACCTGGAAATAAATTTGTCTCGAGGCTATTTTAATTTGCTTTTAGTTTATTTTAATTTGACCCTGAAAAGGTGTAGTATTTAAAATATTTCTCTTGTAAGTGTTTTACTGAGAGGTTAAGTATTAATTACATGTTGAGATAGAGTTAGTAGCATATTAACGAAAATCTATAAGAAAATTCCTCAAATATTTCTCTTGTCTTGAAATAAACTTCCAATTGTAAACGATGCCAAAACATAAATGCTGCCAGCTTATGGCAATTGCTCTTGAAGCTGTTTATCTCTATGTGTGTGTCTGTGTGTGTTTGTGCACTGGCAAGTATTTAACTGGTGGAGTTGTGTCTCTGTGATGGCAGATGGCGTCTGAGAAAGCATTGAGCGAGAAGCGGCGACAGCAGCAGCAGCAGCAACAACATCAGCAGCAGCCGTATATGGATCACCAGGATATATTATTAGCCTGTTCTGACTCTATCAAAGAGTTCCTTGAAACCATGATCAATACTCAACCATCACACGGACATGGGCTCGTGGCCAACTCTGCAACCAATTCAGATCTTCAGCCAACCACTGATAGTAGGTGACTCCTCCACATATTATCCTCTCTCCTTTTTGCACTATGGACACAAATATACGTCTGAGTGTTTTCATTTTTTTCCCTCTCTTTTTCCTCTTTTTTTTTTTACAATATACATTTTTATTTTTTTTTATTAGTTATGCCTTCTTCCACTAATATTTCACTTATTCCTCTCTATACAATGATGTTTTTCCCCCAAAATCTCTTTTATCGGTTGACTTTAAAGTTTGTCCCCTGTCTTCACATTTGTAACAAAAGGTACAATTGTTGTACCATCTTAACTCCCACACAAAAAACTAGTGTTTATATATTTGTTGGTTGTTCTCATCCAAGACTAAAATAGCTTACCAATGTGTGTCAGTAACTTATTACACTTCTATGTCAGTCTTATTACAGGTCTATGTCTGTTAGTGTCTTATTACGGGTCTGTTGGTTGTCCTCATCCAAGACTAAAATAACCTACCAATGTTTGTCAGTGTCTTATTACAGGTCTATGTCTGTCAATGTCTTATTACATGTCTATGTCAGTGTCTTATTACAGGTCTATATCAGTGTCTTATTACAGGTCTATGTTTGTCAGTGTCTTATTACAGGTCTGTCTGTCAATGTCTTATTACAGGTCTATGTCAGTGTCTTATTACACGTCTATGTCTGCCAGTGTCTTATTACACGTCTATGTCTGCCAGTGTCTTATTACAGGTCTATGTCTTGTCAGTGTCTTATTACAGGTCTATGTCTGTCAGTGTCTTATTACAGGTCTATGTCTGTCAGTGTCTTATTACAGGTCTGTCTGTCTTATTACAGGTCTATGTCTTGTCAGTGTCAACAGTATCTTAACCTCATCCTTTAAGTTTCAAATACAAATTTATCCCTTTACTTAATACTTTTATCAGAATTGTTCATATTTTGGTAACTTCTTGGCATTCTTGCTCTGACTCTGTTTTTCTCTGGTATTAATTAACCTTATTAACCTTCTTTCTAAAGAAGACATTCAAATTCTGTTATTTGAATTTTAGGTTGAAGAAGAAATAGATATTTTGTTCTTAATTATGCATGGTTATTGGTTAAACATGTTGGTCATCATGCAATTATATTGGTCATCATTTAATTACATTGGTCATCATTTAATTATATTAATCATCATTTAATTATGTTGGTCATTATTTAATTATGTTGGTCATCATTTAATTATATTAGTCATCATTAAATAATATTGGTCATTATGTAATTATGTTGGTCATCATGTAATTACATTGGTCATCATTTAATTATATTAGTCATCATTTAATTATATTGGTCATCATTTAATAATATTGGTCATTATTTAATTATGTTGGTCATCATTTAATTATATTGGTCATCATTTAATTATATTGGCCATTATGTAATTATATTGGTCATCATTTAAATATATTGGCCATCATGTAATTATATTGGCCATCATTTAATTTTATTAGTCATCATTTAATTTTATTAATCATCATTTAATTATACTGGTCATCATTTAATAATATTAGTCATCATGTAATTATGCTGGTTATCATTTCATTATGTTGGTCATCATTTAATTATGTTAGTCATCATTAAATAATATTAGTCATCGTTATCTTTCTGTTTTTATTATTCACTTCATTCTCCGAAGCAGAAGATGTCTTCTCTCAGTTTGTGAACTTTGTGTGTTTTTCTCATCAAACATTCTTCTTTTTCTCATCAAACATTCTTCTATCTAAAAGTTCCTTAACTTTAATCCTGACTATTTCACATAGAAAAACTTACCACAAACTTATTTTACTTCATAATTTCTAAATAATGTCTCTTTACGCTGTCTGTCTCTTTTCTTTCTTCTGCCATCTCAGTCTCCTCCTTTTTCGATATGTATTTACTATGTTTTTTTATATTACATAGCATCTTATATATAATTAATACTTTACTTTGTGTTGTTTGTACTATCAGCTCTTTCCCCCACCCTCCACCTTTCAAATATTACTCTAAATATTATTTAGATAACTTTAGCAAAATAACAGTCATTTACAGTCTTTTTGCTAATTGTCTTTTTTATATGATATAAAAATATATTATCATTTTTTATTTTATTTTTCCTCTTGGGGCAATGATTAAATAAACAAATCTGATAACATTGTCATATTAACTTTAGTCCAATTTCTTTTCTATATAAAATCTGGTTATGTCATTTTTGTTGATGAAACATTTCTTTCGTGTTTATTTTTTTTTTTTTTTTTTGGCTTAGAAAAGACAGTTCTTCTTCCTGCTTTGCTATATTCTATTTGCAATGGCTATGTGACTACAAATGTGTCCCTATACAAAGGAAAGTTTAGAGACATAAAAGTCTGAAATAGATTTCATAATTACTAAACCAGATATGAATATATATAAGAAGTATTACAAGCTGGGTAGTTCACAAAGAAATTGCTTTGGTTCTACCTGAATGGCTTAATGTGCATGGCTCTGATGATGATGATGATGATGATGATGATGTATGTTATGACTGCCAGTAGTTTGTTACATATATTGGCTATAGCAGAACTAATATAAAGAATCTGATAGGAATTGATTTTTATGACCCCCATTCATCTAGAATTACATCTGTTGAGACAGATGAATTCATTCCCTGTTGGTTTTAATTAAATGCTCCCTTGCTGCTCTGAATGTAATGTCAAATTATTGATCACTACTGGTCATTACTGGTCAGATATATGTCTTCTCTGTCTTACATTGCTTCTTCATTCTCTTCTTGTTGTTCATCTGGCTTAAGAGAGAAGACGATTGGTGCAGCAAGATTGAGCATTGAGGTTGACAAAGACATCTGGCTCAGAGTCACAACATCTGGCTCAACTAAGCTCGTGCTGTTGTGCAGGAGTTTTGTGGCCTACATCGGTGGGTAGCCCCGGGTGCTCTGGTGTCGTGCTGAAACGGGCCGAAACACCTACAGAGCTACTTCACCGCCTGCTGAGACATCAACTCCTGCATTCGGAGACGGAGTACAGCAGCACCCTCAGCATGCAAGTGTTTACCACAAGTACATTGCTTCATCATTCTCTTCATGCTGTTCAATCTCTAAAGAATAAATTTAAATATAACTCTCCACCAAAGAGGCAGCTCCGTCAAAGAGACGAGCTGCAGACCTGGGTCAAACGAAGACCGAGACTCGGTGCCTGGCGCCTGGAA
>JAOPJM010096621.1:0-14055 GCA_027124095.1 Muusoctopus leioderma
GATAGATAGATAGATAGATAGATAGATAGATAGATAGATAGATAGATAGATAGATAGATAGATAGATATACAGATAGATAGATAGATAGATAGATAGATAGATAGATAGATAGATAGATAGATAGATGATTTTAGATTACATATATATTTATATATATAATTTGAAATAATATCTATAATTTAAAATGTGGCCTATATCGAGATGATGGAGTAATTATTACACGGAATATGAATATCTAGCAGTTAGATTAGATTCAGAAAAGATTTTTTGTAAATATTTAAAGTCTTAGACATGAAAATTATAGCTGAAACAAATTTACACACAATTTTAATTTTTTACATATATCCTTAGATCTAAAAACAAATAAATATTCACCTTTGAATAAACAGATAAATACTTACCTTTGAAGAAACCAAATGAAAAGTCACAATGCATAAATACTACCTCAAATCACCAGTGTTCCATAATCAATAATTTATTGAAAATTGTTAGTATACTGCTGTTAACTAGTATGTTTTGTGATAGATCTTTCTTTAACAAAGTGGCCCCTAATTTGAATATATCTTTAAAACAAAAGAGGGTTTTAAGGACAAAAATTACTTATATAAATAATATTTATTCGCAATCACGTAAAAATAGAAAACGTAAAACCATTTGGTTTAATACCCCATTCAGTCTAAATGTAAGTACACGTTTCGCTAAAAATTTCTTTTATTTATTAGATAAACACTTTCTGAAGATCCATAATTATCATAAAATTTGTAATAGAAATAATGTTAAATTTAGCTTGAGCTATATACATAATTTTGACACAGAAATAGTAAACATGAATAGCGAAAATCTTAAATACCCGTCTACATTTAATACTTTTCTTTTAACCCCGTGAATTGTCCATTAAATAATTCATCTCTTTTGAAATCGATAGTTTATTGTGCAAAAAGTATTTACAGGTGATAATTCACTGTCCAAACATTATATTCGGTTGACTCAAAATATATTTAAAGAACGGTTTAAACAACATCAACATTCTTTTAAAAATCCAGGAAGATCTTTAGACACAAGTTTGTGAAAATACATATGGTTTTTGAAAAATAACAATGTTAGTGCAAATGAAATTTTTGAAAATATATTACATGTAAAACTTTATAATTAGGGTAACGACGGTTGTGAACTCTACCTCTCACAGAAAAGTCGCTATCTATTTTGTGTGTGTGTGTATATATATATCAGGTTGTAACGAAAGTTCTGTCCGATTTTTTCGACGGGGAAATTTTGAACAAGACGTAATCAAGTCCAATCTCTAACTCATATCTGCCGATGTCTAGATGAATAATATATCTCATTTTCTTTCAGAATCTGGGAAAATTATTTGAAGAAAAGTTTTCAAATCGACCCCATGTTTGCTCCAAGTAAAGAACACATTCTTCATGCCATACTCTATGAATTTCACAGAGGGAATAATACAAATGTAGCAACAAAATCCATCAAAAGCTCATATGGTGGTGGTGGCGTAGTGTGTGAAAGAACATGTAGGAGATGGTTTTCCGTTTCAGAAAAGGGGACGTCAGTCTAAATAAAGGATGAGCCAAGAGAAGGTCGCCCAAGAAGACTTGATTCTGAGGCACTGGCAGCAGCTGTTGAGGCTAACCCTACTATTACAGTTAGGGAACTCAGCGGGCACTTCAAAGTTAGCCATATGACTGTCCATCGCGAAATGAAAAGGCTTGGGAAAGTGTCAGAGGTTTGAAAGTGGGTTCCACATGACCTATCAGCAGAGATTCGCAAACAACGTGTCGATTATTGTGCATCATTGCATTCTCGTCAGCTTCAAGTGCCTTTTTTGGACAGAGTCCTTACTGGGGACGAAAAGTAGATCCTTTACCACAATGTTAAGCAGAGACGTCAGTGGATTAGTCGTGGTGGAAAGCCTGCTCAGCAGCCAAGAGCGGGCCCGCATCCAAGGAAGATTCTTCTGAGTGTATAGTGGGATATTCAAGGAATCATTTATTACGAGCTGTTAAACAATAATGAAACAATCACATTCTTTCTCAGCTAAGCCGTTAAAATAAAGGGACGTAACTCCTATCATAGCTTAACAATATTATGAGCTTAAATTTTATATAATATCGTATTAAGTATGGACGGTAAAAGTTTAGTAAAGCGAGAACATTATTTATATAAGGAAATGTATATGTTAAGAAGATAAGTAAGGATAAAATTAATGTTATAATGTAGAATTATATAGTGTAAATAGTATAAATATACAATTTAAGACTAGACTATTGTATAAAGGTGTTAAGAATTAGGTCATATATATTTGTAATGAAATCAATATACACAATAATGTCAGAGGTCTTATAGTGAATGGGGTTAACTTTACATCTGTGGTATTTCTGAATAGTATGTTATAAAGCATATTTTAATTATGGCCTGGGGTATTATAACTATTAACCTATAAAGGAGATGTATATAGACATATGTATCAAAGGGGTATAATGATATAAAAAAGTGATAAATATTATAAAATATAAAATATAATGAAAAATAAGGATATAAAGAAATATAAAGAAATGTAGCGAATAAATGTAGCATGTGCAATGGTAGTGAGGAGTATGTGGAAATATAGCTGTAAAAGTGAGAAGTGACAAGGTCACTAAAAGAAGTAATATAGTTATGCAAAGGGTTAATATAGAAAAATATATATGCGCTTAGTGAGTATATATAAGGCATATATGTCCAAAAGCGTAAAATAATATAGTGTAATAAAAGTAGTATGTTAAAGGTTAGTAGAGAGTATGTATGTCAATATGCGAATGCAGAGACCTTATACAGAAAAGGTAGGAGATCTTATAAATTGTTAAGAATTAGGTCATATAGGCAAAGAACCTACATACGCAATAAGAAAGGTCTTATAAGCATAGGGGTTAACCGTATACCTGTAAAATATCCGAACTGTATATATATACACACGTATGTATTAAAACAGTATAAAACTGGTTTGTTACAAATCATTTTTATACTGTTTTAATACATACGTATATTGAGTTCTCTTTGCTCTTCCAATCCTATCATTATTGATAAAAAAATTCCAGTATGTATATATATATATATATATATATATATACATACATATGTGTGTGTGTATGCGTATGTGTGTGTGTGTGTGTGTGTGTGTGTATATATATGTATGTATGTATATATTATATATATATATATATATATATATAAATTTTATTCGAAGCTGAAAGCTTCACAAATTCGTAACTCCGAGTTTCACGATAGTTCGATCTTCAGACCTTTTTCCTCTCTGTATTGCACTGCGGTGCTTTCACAACTATATATATATATATATATATTATATGTATAAATTTTATTCGAAGCTGAAAGCTTCACAAATTCGTAACTCTCAGTTTCACGGAGTCGATCATAAGACGAATGTGAAGAGGACCTGAATTGTACATGAATATATAGGGGAAAAAACACAGGGGTTAATTAAACCGTTATACACATCTAATGATGAATGGATGTGCCTGCATTCAAACATTCCGGACAGCGGGTACCACTGGGGTTCTCAAAAAATATTTCAAAAACATACCGTTGGCAAATCGTGAACAGCGATGTGAGCTAGGTGCGGGGGTACTAAAAGCATAGAGCGTTACTAAGCTAAGAGGGAGTGGGTGAGCGTATGAGGGACTGGGTGTGGGCGTATGGGTGGTGTGGTAATAGCAATAAAGTGTCTTAGTGAGAGAGAGAAATATATGGATGAGAAAAAATAACAGAGGTATGTGAGGAGTGGGGAGATGGAAACAGATGGGTGGTAGAGGGGGTTGAAGGTGGTGGTGGTAGGCGTGTTTGATGGTGGTAGTGGTGGTGGGGGGAGTTTAATTCTATATCCCATTGTGGTAAAGGAATATAATTTTTTAAAGTTTTTTCCGGTAGAAGATATACATGGTACGGATCGTAAAAAATCGTAAAAAATAATCAAATGACTATAGAGTGAAAGAGTCAAATATAAAAGACTTTTAGCCAAAAGGGGTCAAAGCGTCTGCAACGATAAACCATTTACATTAAAAAATATAGTAAAAATAAAAAAATTAAAAATAAGAGTATGTATGCCAACGGTCGGAAAAGAAGGGGGATTACTCGTCTCTTTCATGAAGTTCGGTGTGGCATAGTCCTCATCCATTTGGTGGCAGCCAGTTAGAAAACAAATATTTTGAAAAATGCAAACAATGGTTTAACAGTTTAGACCTTAGGTTCAAAGCGGAATTATCTTGGAGTAAAATGAAAAGCTTCTCAATCAGGCATAACGCACACCTAAAAGAGCTTTTAAAGGAGCCGTGTCTATAAGGGTTCGCGTTTTCCAAAATTGACCAGGATATCTTAAACGGGGGTGATCTGGAGTCCTTCAAAAACCAAATATATTTGGATAAACTAGTAGAAGATATTTTCTCTAGGTGCTTATTTTTTTAATTATTTTTACTGTGTTTTTTTTAATGTAAACGCTTTTATCGTTACAGACGCTTTGACCCCTTTTTGGCTAAAAGACTGTTTTATTTGACTCTTTCACTCTATTATCATTTGATTATTTTTTACGATCCTGAAAAAAATTATTTGAATATATATTCATTCACCCACCACAATCGGATATAGAATTAAACTCCCCCCAGCACCACCACTACCATAAAAAACACCCTACCACCCCTCTGTTTCCATCTCCCCGATCCTCACTCCCCTCTGTTTTTCCATACATCTTTATTTTTTCTCATCCTTATATTTCTCTTTCTCTTTCACCAAGATACTTTATTGCGATCACCACACCACCCATACGCCCACACCCAGCCCCTCATACGCTATCTCACTCCCTCTTAGCTTAGAAACGCTCTTTGCTTTTAGTACCCCCAGCACCTTGTTCATATCGCTTTTCATGATTCGTCAACGGTATATTTTTTAAACATTATTTGTCCGGAATATTTAAATGCAAGCACACCCAATCATCATTAGATTTTTATAACGGTTTAATCCCCCCTTCTCCCTGTGTGTTTTTTCTCCTATATATTCATGTACAATTCAGGTCCGCTTCACATTCGTCTGATGATCGACTCCGTGAAACTCAGAGTTACGAATTTGTGAAGCTTTCAGCTTCGAATAAGATATATATATATATAAACAATTACATTGTGGAAGTGTCGTTTCTGCTATTTACGAATACACAAAAAACTGTTATATATGCTTTTCGTTTATTACTTTATTGTACAGAATATTATGGTATCAAATGTTTCGTAGCAGTCCTGCGACCTGGTCACTGACAGAATTCCAATTACATCTCAATATATAATATACATATACAAATTTGCTCTTTTACTGCCACCAATAATGCAGTTTGTTCTCTTCTGTTTCGAATGTTATTGAATTTAGGTGTTGATACTGCTTCCCTTATTTGTATCTTTTATGATTTTCAGGGATCGTTCACAATAGATCACCCAGGTATAGTTCGAATGCACTACCTGCATTCTATGCAAATCCATTATATTTGTGTTAGATATTGAAATTCGCAGTTCCTTTGAACCCCAGCCTATGGTTGTATCTACTTGGAATACGGGAGTGAGAATACATAACGTCTGGAACTATGCAGTGTTGCGCATTTCAAAAATGTGCTCAATGTTCTATGCCAAAGCTCGCTTGCAATTATTGCCTATGTCATCCTTCGATGCAAGGAGTAGAGTATTAAACCTCTCACAGTTGTTCAGATGGTGCTGAAAAACGAAGTAATCTCCTTTGAGTAGGTCTGCAAGATTACTTCTGTTGTCAATTTGACCATATCTCGGAGCAATAATAAAGAAACCGAGAACAAGCACTTTTCACAGATCCCACATAACTACTTGTTTTCCTTGTTCTAAATCTTCCCAGGTCCATACTGAAAGTCTTCAAGTGCATATTCTTATTCTGGGGTTAATATCTCTCTAGGTCTCGTAAATATTCTGACTCTGGGGTTAATATTTCTTCAGATCTCGTCCACCTTTTGACACTAGTGTTAATATGTCTCCTAGTTGCAATGTTTTCGAGGAGACTTATAGCGAAGTACTGGAAACTCTCCATTATTGAGTTGCATATTATTTTCCCAAACCCATATTTTTATGACAACTAAATAGTATTGTATGATTTTACCTTTCATATTTTGGTATCACCAGCATACGTAGTTAGAATGGTTGTTCTAATAATCAAAGAATCTCTGAAAGAGGTATTACAAACAATAATGTTGCTCAAGATAGTTCTATGAAATGCTCCATTTTTAAAGGAGATCGTTGGTGACTAAAAGTTGCCTTCTTGCTTTGAGAAATGAATAGAATCACTTTCCTATGTTTTCTACAAACTATACTGATATCACGTATCTTGTTTCATATTAACCCATATTGCTTTAACATCCACTCATAATGCGGGAGGTGTTTTGTGAGGTAGCTTCTTCCAGATCTGGGACATTACTCATTCTTTGCAAGTTTATTCACTATTGTAACGCCTGCAAGATTAACATCAGTTGACCACCTGCAAGATAACCGCAAGAAAACAAAATTTGTCAAGCGGTTCCCTACCTTTTCTTTCCGGGCATTAACCAGAAGTTCAAACTGAACATCATCCGCATTAATCTGCCCAGTTTGTGAGGGTGTGGATGCTGTCTCTTCTCCCAGGAACAAATATAAAAAATATATCTTTAACATCCCTTAAAATGCATGAGCCTCATCTAATCTCGTTTACTCATCTCCTATAAACATGTATGAATCAACAGTGTGTTATAAATTAAAGCTTCAGTTCCCATGAAAGAATTACTAAGATCGTATGATGCGGAAAATCCGAAGCAGCGCAAGATATAGTTGTCGAAATGTGTCATCGGGAACAAAACTGCAAGAACTGCTGTATCAAATGAAAAGAAATATGTAATGATGGTGAATGTGATATCGAGTTTATCACATATATTAGGGAGCACACAAGATGAAACTAGTTACTTGAAACTAACGTTATGCTTTACGCGTGAAATGTATCTAAATATGTAATAAGTACAAAGACTATTATGGCGACATATATTCTTGTATATATATATATTAAAAAAAACATTAAGTTTCTATTTAAAATGATATTAGGAGTAAATGACATTAGCCATTGTATGCACCGACCGAAGGCAGAAAATAGAAACATGCCCAGTGATGGACCTCAAAGCATGTAACTACCATTTACTGAGCGACAGCGTTAAGAATTACACTACAGACCGCTTATATTTTAATTGTGCTTTTTTTTATCTCTACAAGATAATTGGTCTGTTACTTAGCATAGCGTGATAGGTTATAGTTACATATATAAATATTATACATACTTATACAATTAAGAAAAATAAAATGATCACAGTGAAATAACTTAAGGGGTGATGTACTGATTGACATAGAGAGAACATTCTCCTTAATTGAAATTTCCCTTTTAGTTAGAGAAAGAAAACAAAAACCTATTGATAATTGTTAGCGTCTCTCAAAAAAATGGGGAGACAATTTCAAGGAAATAAGAATTTACTTCACAAAATTAATTCACATGCTTAGAGGAAAGTCACATCCTTGTTTGCAGGCAAACTGACAGCTACCGACTTGCTGAATCTCATCAGCGTAGTATAGGCTAGACAAGCCTCCTTTGATCAGTCAACAAATGTTTTTACGTATAGAAAAGGTTTTACGAAGAGTTTGATTTAGTAGCAATTTGCATACGTCATTTAGTACATCATCCTTCACTTATTTATTTATACTTACGTCCAACATACAAATGGATCCTACTTTGTTCCGATCTCTGTGACGCGAAATATCCCCGCGAATCATGTTATAAATAAATTAACTGCTATGATATTCATCCAAAATGTTATTTATACATTATAAGTACGGATCGGAAACCGGAAAAAAGAGAATCAGGCACTCTGACATGTCTCCAATTACGTATCGATAGATTGCCGAGCGACCCCGATACCGTTTACACAATATAGTCAATTTTTGAGTTGATAAAACCAATTAAGAATAATTATGGAGCTGTTTAGCAGCCTTATTGTTGGCTTATGTTGGATATCAGTTATAAAAAGATAACTGAAGTGCAATGTTATTGCTTCTTTTATTTAATCGGGCAGACTGTAAAATGTATGCTACTTTTAAAGTCCCACGTTACTGTCAAAACTACTCGCAGTCTAAATGTTGTTAAGAGAAGTGATATAATCAATTTAGTTGACCTTTGTATTACAGCGGTGATAATTTTGTCTACTTTTACAAAATTTATAACAGTTATGTAATGCGACATTACAATATTTCGAATAAGTCACATTTACATTTTATTCTTCACTAAACGACGAATATGCAACAGTAATGTTCTGAGGTTCCACCATATATTATATCTATTGCTCGTTAGAAGAAAAAATTAAGAGATAATTTTGTTTGAAATTGACAACCATTGTTATTTATCTCATTCCTTGACTGTATTATCGTCCTGGATATATCATGTGTCCATATTTTGGACAAACACTAATTGTTTTTGACGAGGTAACAGTTGATATAATTATTTATAGGATGAGGAATTGGAGTGTTGATATGATAATGCTATCTCCCAACAGCATTATTGATGTAATAAAATGGCTCTAAGCTACGCTGGACACAGTTTCCAGAGAACATATTATTTACTTATCAGCGAAATCTACAGCATGAGAAAAATATTGATTTTTATATAAAGACACAAGGCCAGAGATGTTCACATTTAGAAAATGGTGAAAGAAGTAGAATGCAACACAGATCACTAAAGAAGCGAACATTTGCTACTTTATCGTAGGCAGTCTAAACCTATACCGATTGCGCTACAAATACAGCCTAAGAGAGAGTGACAGTGTCTATAGGTTAAGAGGGTTGATACGATGCTGGAGCCTTTGGAGATCGAAGTTTATTGTAGCTCTGGGAAGAGGAGATTGGGAAAATTTAAAACACGGGGTTTAGGGGGAAGCGTAGATGGGACGAGAGTAGGATGGACTAGCGGAGCAGTAACTATTGTAGTATGAGATGATAGTCTATCAGATTGTATGTGAATGCATGTATACGAGCGTATACATGAGTATACATGTGCATATATGTATGTGCGTGTATGTATTTATAGCAATTCAAGTGTAAACTCGTATTGTGTATGTATGGATAGGTGTAGTGTTTTAGAGAAGGAAGGCTTGCATATAGGTCAGATAAGTTTTCTCTATAATATAAGTGTATGAGGCTGAACAATCGCACATATATGTACAATAGAAGGCGAAGTGTGCTTTGTAGGTGGTCAGCTGCTAGACCTATTCCTTCGCAATGTTATTGTGATATTACGAAGAAGACCAGGAAAAGTCTTCTTTTATATGCGCAAGTATGTTTTTGAGTAGGACATATATTTAGCCAATCAACTCGATATGCTATACGGCTGATACATATTTTAACCGGTTAATTGAATCATCCATTAGTAATATTAGTCATCTGCTGGTCCAAGGGCACGGTCTTCTTCCCCTCCTGCTTCTTTTTTTTCTTCGTCTTCTAAAATTATTTACATAATAGGTTCATGTTCTCTTCCGACAATTGAGGAATGTTTCTTGTGCGTTCTCTTCTGAAAGATACTTTGAACTTCATTGACAACGATATGCATAAAGGATCAGAAAATCAGTGAGTTAGTGAAATAACATTCTAGAGAATATAATATTTTACTTGTGTTCTATATCCTGTACTAGGAAATAAAATGTTTGATGCAACACAATGATTCATTAAAAATATTTGGATTATTAAATCCGGATTTTAATTTGTTTTTCCTCAGAATTATTCAACTAATCTTTGGCAAAATAAATAGGAAACTAATAACAATTATTTTATTTTTTTAATTCTTTTCAAACTTACAAATATGTAGAATTATGTTTTATTGTTGCAAACATGTTTATTTAAAAATCGTAAACAGTTTCATCTCCCAGTTTTCAATCTTTGTCTTGTTTTTGTTAGAAAGAGGATATGTTAAAAGCTGAAAGTTTGTAAAAACATGTCTGTGGCATATCTAACTGTAAACGAAGTCTAGATTGCTACATTACATTTACGTCGCCACTATACGTAATTGTATTTATTTATAACGTAGATGACTCCACCCTCACAATGTTGCACTCAATGTAATGAACTGGGAACTTAGAGTAGAGTTAACACAGGACTAACTGATAAAAAATACATACCATGCTCCAGAAAATTGGCGAATGTTCTTGCAACTTCATATTTCTATATTTTTAGGAAAGCAAAAATGTATTTTACTGTTTTATACATACACACATATATCTGTATGTTGATTTTCTTTATATAAGCATCTCATTCCCAGAAATACGAAAGGGATAACTGACAATTCAAACTTTTTTCTCGACCGTAGGGCAGTCCTGAAATAAATGAAACTTTCTGAATTTTAAAATCGAAATCGAGTTGCAGATTAGTTTCGCACAATATTCTCCAGATTGTGCTTCTAGATGTGAGCTTGTGTTTCGTTCTTTGTTTAAAGATATCTCCATGTGGCAATGCACTCACTGGTATGTCAGTCACAAAAATGTTCAGCTATTTTCACTGAAGGTCTCTCTTTCTATAATTCTACTTTTTTGAAGGCTCCCCTAATTTTCTGGACTCAGTGATTTTAAGGCTTATAACTCCTATCTCATGTCTCTACACTCACTCACGTTTTTCGTCAAACATTGACTCACCAAACCCTTTGAACACTACCTCCCTTCCAAACCAATCTCTGTTTAATCGCCATCACCTCTGTGGTATTAGGATCATGTGATCACTGTTTCCTCTGTCGACACCTAAGGATCTTAAAGCACCTGAGAACATATATTTTGGGGTTACTCAAATCAGCTTATTGCTCATACCTCTTCGAATGTTATGTTTCACCATCACCCTATCTGAGATAGTAGATACACACATATACACACACACACATACCCAAACATACACCAACAACAACAGCGAATTGGAGTCTAACGCACACCCATATTACATAATGAAATTGTATACAATCGCTAAGTGCAGAATCACATTTGTTTGGAAAGACTAACAACTGGTTGAGTTTGAAAAGGCTAGATTAAGTTTATTCCTCTCTGACGAAAGACAAATAAAATGTTTCAAGCATTACTTGAAGCGAAAATAAGAGTTGAAGTGAAGTACTGGAGCAGGAAAGGGCATTCATCTGGAGTAGAGAGCAGTAAAGGGCATTCATCTGGAGTAGAGAGCAGTAAAGGGCATTCATCTGGAGTAGAGAGCAGGAAAGGGCATTCATCTGGAGTAGAGAGCAGTAAAGGGCATTCATCTGGAGTAGAGAGCAGTAAAGAGTTTAGGGTCGTCTAATCCTCCCTGGGTGACTGTCTGTTTTTATTATTTTTATTTGAGTCCGTAATAATTGTTTTAATCTTTTACATATACATGCAGATACAGGGCAGGTGTATGACAGAATCGTCCCTTCACCTGGATCCACTTTTAGTTTTATCCTTCTAAGGTCGATAAAATAAGCACAAAGGCCAATATAACCAACTATACACTTCAAGACATATAGCCACATATAGCCACAGTCCAATGGTTGAAACCAGGAACATTTATAAGACTTGAAAATGGACGGCTTTGGAGGCGTACGATCGTGGTTCTGCAGCTTCGAACTCATGGAGTTGTTTCTGTAAACCCACTAGGATCGATCAGCATTTGAATATGAGAAAGTAGAGAAGTGGGAGTAAACAAAGACTGCAGTATTTAATTGAGGAGCATCACAACCAAGTCGAATGTCAGTGAGTTGGAGCTCTTAGTTCATACGTAGAGCTTATACTTCACATCAGTGTTGATTGAATAATTTGATTTAACTGCAGGCGAATAAAGAACCATTACTACTCATGAGATGGATAAAGGTAAAGTGGTGTCCAGCATCAGAAATCAGACTTGAGAGATTTTTGACAAGGACATACATACATACAGGATCTATGAAAACATGTTCAGTTGTGACATAGAAAGATCACCATGTCAGTAAAATATCAGACAATATCAGGAACATCAGAAGATATAGGGTGATTTTAAATGGTCTTCTAATAAATTTGATAAGATGCAGAGGTAATGAAGATTGGCTTATACCAGATTACTAAGAGAAAGAGCTAAGACGAAATCAACATTATTTTGCAAATCATATTGGTTCAAAACATTATGTTAAAGTAGAAATATCAATATCCAAACGATGAGGTTGTAAAGCACCTAAATGACATTTATAGAGATGAATTATATTTTAGACGATTAAGCCCATATGAGCGAATGTGGACACTGGGGAAAATCTTGGAAAACGGCGTAAGCTATGAAGAAGAAAGCACGGTCTGTTTCACCTCCAAGTCCTAACCGCACCCTCTAAGAAGTATCGAAAGATCCTAGAGTATTTATGGAAATCGTTGAAAGTGATATGGAAAAATGGAGCGATATCAACACAGATATCCTTTCGTGAAAGAAGAGTTGAGTCTTTTTAACCAGTTACATTCCATCTTTTTACAGAACAGAAGAGAAAAGTTTCGTTTCCGTCCTGACTTGGTAACTGACCCACTGCATGACACAATAAGTATGAAAATAGTCCCACGATTCTATGAATGTAACGAACACACCAGGATAACCACACAAAGGTCAACTAGAGAAATCCGTTTGGAATATGCCACGAAATGTGTATGTGATCCACCATATAATAGATACATTCAGAAGTATGGTAAATACTTTTGCTTAAGCAGAATCCATGTTCGTTTCACAATCAGCAGTTGCACAAAATCTTGCCAGAGTTAGAGAAATGGGTTGCAAAGGATTGATCGATATTGGTAATTTTTTTTTGTTTTTATTTATTTTTGTGATGAGAAATGAATGTGAACTTAATGTAGAGAAGCAGTCAGAAACATGAAGAAATTACTAAGCAGATACTTTATGGCTGACTTGACCAACACACATTCGAACCGGCTTTATGGCTGACTTCACCATAATAATCAACGAACCGGCTTTATGGCTGACTTCACCATAATAATCAACGAACTGGATTTATGGCTGACTTGACTATAATAATCAACACACATTCAAACCGGCTGAATAATAATAGAAATAGAAATGGTAGAAGTGGATTTAGTTTGCTCTGCAAGGAACGGTTATGCCAACAATTATGAGTAAATGAATCAAGTACACGGGAAAAGGGTTTCATGATACTTTAAGTGAATGCACAGGACTGCAACTGATCAAAGAAGGAATGGATACCATCGAAAACTCATGGATTGCAGAAAATTTCAAGGTGTAGATGCATGAGCATGTGCTTCTACTAAAACATAATTTGTCACTAATTGCGTATGAGGTTGGTGCAACTATGCTGGAACAACGGGATATTGTTATGAAGAAGAACTTCTGGAAGTAGCTCGGTGTATTACTATTTTCACAAGCTTCAGGCTGCTCTACATAAAAATATCAAAACTCCGGCTGCGCTTATAATTTTTGGTGGATGTGCACATAATGAGAAAATCAGATAATCGAGGACGATCATAATCATGAAGAATTCGAAAGACCGAAATGTAATAATAATAGCTGGAGTTTAAGTAAATAAAGGAAGACCGTGGTTTGAAAGTAAAGTATTTGGTGATTCCAAGAACAAAAACAGAAAGATGGTAGTAAGTAGGAAATAAGATAATGCCGAGAGTTTGTCCGGATTGAGATCCTTGTAAGAGAAGAGAACACAGATGGGCCAAGGTGGTTGAAATGAATTACTGACAATATGCATAGAAAATGTGGTATACTGAGGGTAGAGGAGTACCAGGGTGGTATCCACCATTCCATCCCGAAAACGTTCTCCGGTTTCTCTACGGTACGCTTGAAACACTAGCGACTCTTCACAAATAGAGTCTTGTTAACAATCCCAATTGCCATGACTGTACAAGAAGAGGAATCTCTATTGCCACCATGTCAATGTGCTCTAAGTCAAGATTATACATGACTAATCTGACAGAGTAGTCATCC
>JAOPJM010097111.1:0-14051 GCA_027124095.1 Muusoctopus leioderma
TGTGTATATACATATATATATTTGTATGTGTGTGTGTGTGTGTCTATGTGTGTCTGTATTCGCGTATGTGCATGTGTTTGTGCATGCGTGTGTCTGTTCTACCAAAAATCGTGAAACTGATCAAGTTAATTAACTAATTGACTAACTAAACGTCCTGTTGTACAATGACCGACGAAAAGGTTGAGATAAGCTCAACATCTCACTTGATCCTAGTTTATATACAGATTTATATAAACAATGTTGACACAAGTTCAGCATCTCATTTGATCCTAGTTTCTATATAGATTTATATAAACAAGGTTGAGACAAGCTCAGTACCTCACTTGATCCTAGTTTCCATACAGATTTATATAAACAAGGTTGAGACAAGTTCAGCATCTCACTTGACCCTAGTTTCTATATGGATTTATATAAACAATGTTGAGACAAGTTTAGCATCTCACTTGATCCTAGTTTCTATATAGATTTATATAAACAATGTTGAGACAAGTTCAGCATCTCACTTGATCCTAGTTTCTATATAGATTTATATAAACAAGGTTGAAACAAGCTCAGTACCTCACTTGATCCTAGTTTCTATACAGATTTATATAAACAAGGTTGAGACAAGTTCAGCATCCCACTTGACCCTAGTTTCTATATAGATTTATATAAACAAGGTTGAAACGAGCTCAGTACCTCACTTTACCCTAGTTTCTATATGGATTTATATAAACAAGGTTGAGACAAGCTAAGCGCCTCATTTCATCTTAGTTTCTATATAGAATTATATAAACATGGTTGAGAAAAGCTCAGCACCTCACTTGACTTTAGTTTCTATACAGATTTATATAAACAAGGTTGGGACAAGCTCAGCACCTCAGTTGATCTCAGTTTCTATATAGATTTATATACACAAAGTTCAGACAAGCTCAGCACCTCACTTGATCCTAGATTTATATAAACAAGGTTGAAACAAGCCCAGCACCTCAGTTGATCCTAGTTTCTATGTAGATTTATATAAACAAGGTTGGGAAAGCCCAGCACCTCATTTCTATATTAGATTATATAAACAAGGACCAAACAAATGGCAGCCCAGAAAGAGTGAAAATTTATAAAAGTCCTCTTATTTCCGAGAATCATTTAACCCTTTTAATACCAACCCGCCTGAAAGAACCCCTGGTACTATTCTACGATATAACCCATTAGTTTTAAAGTGATCATATTTTAATTTAAACCTTCCATTATAATTTTATATAAGAACTTGTTATTAAGTTATGTTCCAAACACCAACTTAATAATGAGAAAGTCAGTTATTTTACTAAATCCCCCCAAATTATTGATTATTTTCAAAATTAATTGAAAATCATAGACAGTGTATTTCATTGGAAATATCGTAACGAAAGGGTTAAGGGCCAGTGACCAGTTCTGATTTCACAGTGTTATGTGCTTCAAAGGGCTACACCTGTCTCCGGTCTGAGGACACCTTCATCGCCCCCTTCAACCAGTCTCGGTGGCCCTGAAAGGGGGGGGGGGTGATGGTTACTGCCTTTCTACATGACTAAAGGATGAAAAGAAAAAAAGAAAGAGCCAATGTTTCGGGCGGGGGGGGGGCTAAAGTAAGGATAGGAAAGGGGACACGACAGACAGCACGGTCAATTTGTGACCAGTAAAGACCTTGACTTATATCATTGTATTTTGAGAGGGTCATACTGATATTATTGTTTACTGCCAATAAAAAACACACGCACTGGTTATGTTTCACTTCAGTTTTATTACCAATCAATTAGATAATTAATCAATTGATTACTTGATTAATCGATTACTCTGTCAAAGTCCTTTCATCACGGTGTCTGTGACCTTTATGAAGTGAAGTTGTCGAGTTGTAATTCTTTTCTTAAGACAACAAAACACAGTGTTTTTCAACATCGTAGGTTCATTTTGTATTACTATTTGATTCTACAGTAATATTTCTTTCAAAATTCATAGCTAAAAGTATCATGTATACTAATGCTTCTCTTCAAAAGAAGCACATAAACCAGAGAAACAACGCATTTCTATTGTTGTATTTTGGGAGGGTCATTATACCAAAAAGGAACACATGCACTGGTTGTATTTCCCATCTGCTTCTAGTTTACTGATAGATCATTGATCTATTGTCTATTGTCAAAGTCTTTTCGTCAAAGACAAAATAATTGTTTCTAACATAGGCACAAGGCCAACAACCCCAGTACTTGACTGGTACTTTATTTCATCTACCCCGGAAGGATGAAAGGCAAAGTCAACCTCAGCGGGATTTGAACTCAGAGCGCAGTGAGTTGGAACAAATACTGCAAGGCATTCTGTCCGACGCGCTAACGATTCTGCCAATTCGCCACCAGACAAAATAATAACAGCATGATATCAGTTTCAACACACGATTTCACATCAAGAATCTTACAGAACGAAAAATGCATTTCTATTTATATTAAAATATAACTTGTTCTGGCAATAATAAGAAATCTTACCTGCTTTTAATAATCTATGATGTTGTAATTTGAATGAGTCACAAGAGTACAGACAAGGTAGAAACACTTGGCTACAGCATGATTAACACTAGACTGGTTTAACACCACCACCTGGCTCTTGGGTACCTTTAGCAGAGTCAACTCTGTTGCAAGCATTTGGGCCAGGTGTCCGGTTTGAGGATACCTTCCTCACTTTCCCCCACTGTCTCAAAGCCCTGAAAAATGAGTGATGAACAATACCTTCCTCCTGACTAAATTACAAAAAAAAAAATACTTATATATTTTCTGGTTTTACCTAGTGATTGTCAATGTTATTTTCAGACTCATTGTTATAGTTAAGGATTTAGATTGATGGTTAAACCAAATAATTTATCACCATTTTTATGTTTATGCATGAGGTCACACTCATCATCATCATCATCATCATCATCGTTTTACGCCTGTTTTCCATGCCGACATGGGTTGGACGGGTGATTTCGGAATCGATGCGGACCAAAATCACCCGTCCAACCCATGCCAGCATGGAAAACAGACGTAAACAAAGACGATGATGATGATGATGATAATGATGAGTGTGACCTCATGAGTTTCGGGTTTAGCACAGAGGAGTGTTCACAAAAGATGGCATAGTTATATGTTAAACATCAAGGCTCTGGAGTTAAAAAAACAGCAATAAAAATAAATTCTATACAAAGGCAAATCCACGATAGGAAAACTCTAGCATTGCAGAAAAATGCAAATAATATGCTGTTATATAATCTTCTTTCTTTTCTTTCTCAAGCCTATAGACTGGAGCTTATCCTGGTTTCAATGGCATTAAGCGACTGAGAATGCAAGACTTCTCCCTCAACGGAACACCGGTCCATCACAGGGTTAACCCCTGGTACTCATTTTTTCAGCTGAGTAGACTGGAGCAATGTGAAATAAAGTGCCTTGCTCAAGGACACAACGTGCTGCCCAGTCTGGGAATTGAATCCATGGCCTTATGATTGTGAGCCCAACCACCTAACCACTAGGCCACGTGCCTTCTCAAAGATCTAACAAAGAATCAAGCCTAACTCACAGCATCAACTTACCAGCTGCTTGGCACCACCACTCTACAGACCTCATACAAGCTAACTGGCTAGTTATGATATTATAGCGCCAAGTCATTTAAGAAATTTAAGCTACAATTGAGATATCCACATATCTAGGAACAAGATACATTGCGCAGCAGCTTATTGCTATGGAAACTAGAGGTGGCTACAAGCTGTTGTTTCTGTAGTGGCTCTTGAATGGAACATAATTTGTTCAATGTTTTATTGAAAATGTTTCTGACCTAAAATACACAAGCCTTAATATTAAGGAAGGTTAGAGAAAATATGTTAATTTAATTAACTGTCAACACAGTAGAGTTTTATTATAGCAAATAATAAAGCAGACTAAAAAAAACATATATGTTTGCTCATATTTATCAATCTTTTACTTTTCTTTTCTTTCCATCTAGTATATCACAATTCGCAATTTTAAAAAAATTTCTTTGTATTAAAATGCAAGCTCTTTTATTCCTACCATCATCCTCACCATCACCATCGTCATCTTCGTCGTCGTTGTCATCATTATCATTATCATCATCATCGTCGTCGTCATTGTCATCATCACCATCATCATCATCGTCATCGTCATCATCACCATCATCATCATCATCGTCATCGTCATCATCATCATCATCATCATCATCATCACCACTATTGTTGTCTTCTTTATCTTTGACATCATTGTTTTCATCTATCTCATTATGTTTATCATTGTTGCTGTTGTTGTTATTGTTTAGCCCCAGGTCTTCTCTTTCTATGTAGACCTCTGATCAAATGTAGTTCCAGCCAGGATCATCCCATCTTTTTTCAAACATAGTGCATGTATCTAGGACTACATAATCCTATAACTAACAGGTCAAGTGACTGTGTAAAATATCTCTCTTTGGCTTACATCTTCATTCTTTCTTTCTTTCTTTCTTTCTTTCTTCTTCTTCTTCTTCTCTTCACCCTCCTTTTCCTTTCATTCTTGTTCTTCTCATTATTGTTTGCCTTCTTCTGTTCTGGTTTTTCTTTATCTTTTCCTCCTCTACTTCCTCTTTCACCTGCTTCAATTTTTCCCCGAGAAAATCTGCCGATTCCAAATTGCCAATCTCCAGGAGTCTCTATTGACAACTACAGTCTCCCACTCATTTTGATTCCTGCCAAAGGATTTGCAGTCGCCCTTCAGAACATCTTGCAAGCTCTAGCTTACTATAAAGTATTTTCTTTAGTAAATGTCAATTGTACATATGATGCACATGTGATGCACAGATACATTTCTTCAGAGCTCATACTTTTGATGATTTCTGTATTCAGAATATAGATCCCCCAGGTGAAGTTAACATTGCTTGTGAACAGCAGACATGGAATGTGCTAAGACAATGTTCATACCTACAATATGTGGTCAAGATCTCTCTGCCATATAAGGGAACACTGAGAATGCATGATACACAAACCTTAATTTTTATATTAATGGACTGATTTCGTTTGTCCCACACATGAATGCATAACCTTCCAAAGGCAGCATGTGCCTTGAACTTATCTCTGCATAGAGAATACGAGTCCAGAGTCTTTGTGGTGGTAGCTCAAAGGTATGTTAAGATGTTTTGTGTTGCTCCACCTGATATCAAAAGGGATGTTACCAGCAAGGCTGAAAAACAAAAGAAGATATTTGATGAAAGACAACTGTTTTGGTTTTTTTTATCAGTTAGTCAGGAGACAAGGCAGTGCCTATCTCACCCCTTTTTTTATCAGTTAGTCAGGAGACAAGGCAGTGCCTATCTCACCCCTTTTTTCGGGTCCTCCGAGACTGGTGGTAGGGAAGGAGGAAAGTATCCTCCGATCTGAAACCTGGCCCGAATGCTTGCAACAGAGTGGACTCTGCTTGAGGCACTCAAGGTGCCAGGTGGGGGTGTTCAACCAGGCGATGGGTTAAGTCTACCCCCCCACCCCCACCCCAAGTAGACCACAGCGGTATTCAAATTCAGAATGCAAAGGGCCAGAACAAATACTCCAAGACATCCCCGTCCGATGCTCTGATGATGCTGACAGTCCACTGCCCTAGACTGGTGCTTTATTTATCTCCCATGAAAGGATGAAAGACAAAGTTAGTATCAGCAGGATTGGAACTGAGAGCACAGTGAGCCAGAATGAATACAGTAAGGTATTCTATCTGATGCTCTACCAACTCTGCCAATGCACCACCATTATATGGATATCAACAAATACAAAGAAGATAAAAAAATCAAAGAAAACTTTCATAATATCCACCATTCCTGTATATGTTTCTAAAGAATCTACCCACATACAATTGTGGAAGGAAAGACTGCTAAATATTCTGCCATTACCACAGATATGAAGATGGAACCAACAGAAAATTTGTCAAAGATCTCAAAGTCCACATGGAGCAAGTAGAAATGTTTTAATCGACTCTGTGTTGGAGTTGGCCTAACCAGAGACACCAAATGGAAATGGGGAAATAATGTGGAATCCCCTTTCTGTGATTGTTGAACAGTCGAAACCATGAGTCACCTACTGGTTTACCCATTGTTGGATTCCTCTTGTTCTTTGGAGGATTTGAGAAATAACACAAAGAATGTGCAAGTTTGCGTTAAAAAAAAGTGGAAAAGTTTGATATAGACACAAAATAACATTAATAAATACAATAGCAGAAGAAAACTACCGGATAGCCAATATGGAGTCACAGTTGATAAACAGTGGACATGATATTCATGATCTTTCAACTGCAGAAGAAATGCCAAGAGCAATGGAAACCATTATGGACACACACACACACGGACACACGGACACACACACACACACACACATATATATATATATATATATATATGATAGGAAGGGCATCCAGCTATAGAAACCAAGCCAAATGAAGTGAAGCATGGTCTCCTGACCCATCTAGGAGAGTAATGACTCTAATTGGAATCGATGTGGGCTGAAATTACCCATTCAACCCATGCCAATATGGAAGGCAGACGTAAAATGAGGATGATGGTATATATATATATATATTGGTACTTTTTTGCGAAAGCAAACAGTACCTATTTACTCTCATAATCAAGAGTATTACAGAGAAGCAAATAAATAAATTTGTAAATAAATACATAATGATGAAATCAGGCTGGATTCAGTCATTAGTTAAATCTGATAATAATGAGTGTATTGTATACAGTGCTCAGGTACACTACAACTCATCAGAAAATGGTAGAAGAAGAGGAGAGAGAAAGCAGCGATAAGACAAGTAAAGAAAGACAGGGACGATAGCCAAAGGTACATGGCAGAATACACAGGATACAGCACAGGAAGACAGAAAAGTGAACAATAAAAGAGCCATAAAGAGGAAAAGAATATGTAGACAGGTCAGGAGTAGTGTTGGTGGATTGTGGGAAACATGGAATCTTTGAAGCATACAGTGTCCCGACAGTTAATGGCTGACGCAAGTAGTTTATTCCATGTTTCAACAATTCTAGACATAAAAAAATGTTTCCGAAAGTCATGGGCGCTGCACTGTTTTTTGATTTTATAAGCATGGTCGCGGTTGGTAGAGACGTTGAATTCAAAAAGGTGGCCAAAGTTGTTGGTGGAGAGATGGTGGGTAATCTTGTGGGCCTCTACCAAGTCAGCTGCTAGACGTCGAAGCTTTAGTGTGTTGATGCCCAGAAAGGTAAGACGTTCAAGATATGGTAAGTGGCTTACAGAGGCCATTCACCTGGTTGCATATCTCTGGAGAGCTTCTAGATATGCAAATTGTAAGTGTGGACGTACCATAGTCATATATAGCTTTAAGTAGATAGCTGATGAACGGCTGATAAAGGTCTCACTGAGTGATGTTAAGAGCCCTTCAGCTTTTTTTTTATGATTTCAGAAATGTGGGTCGTCCAGTGCAAATCATTACTGACGATAATGCCCAGGTCGTGTTCACCATGATTAACTCTTGAAGAAACAATAATTTGGTGAGAGTTTCAATAGTGACATGAGCAAAAAAGGAGATATTTTGCAGCAAATATAATATTGCAACATATTAAATCCCCACAACTTAGAAACAAATAATAGAAAATCTTTCATAAGAGGTAAAGGTAGCAACACTAATAGATCATATGCAAATCAATAAAGCAGAAAATCAACAAAGCAAGGGGTAACAAAAATAATTATAAGTTGTTAATGTTTCATCTATTCCATAAAGAAAGCAAGAAAAGATAATTATTGTAAACATAAAACAGTAACAACAAAATTACTTAAAAGATATAACAAAGAAATATGTTTAAAATAAATATCAGGATTGGGGAAAAAAATTTTTTTTAAGAGATGACGTAGAACAACTATGGAAGATTTTTCGAAAAAATAATAATAAATTCAATAAATGTTGATGTGCCTATGAAAATCTTCAGAATTGGGAACAAGAGAGAGCCATTTATCAATTCTAATATATTAAAAATCATACAAGAACAAGATGATTTATTAAAATTGTCCAATAAAATTAAGCAACACAAACATTTTAGAAAATAATTTAACAAAAAGAGAAATCAAGTGCAAAGAAGAACCAAAAAGTCAAAGTAAACTATTTTAACAAGATAAAAGTATCTATATTAATATAACAGTGTTTCTAATTTTCATTCTGTTTGTCTGTCCTGAAATGAACTAATTCCCTGTCAGTGAATATATATATATATATATATATATATATGTATGATTTCTGTAAGGTTGCTGCTCTTGCTAATGGCAGATACACATGGAGGCACAATAGGGTGCTAGAAGAGCTAACTCGTTCAATCAGGGATCAGATGCAATCTGAAACTACTAACTCAGCCCTGACGTTTCTAACAGAAGGGAATGAGAAGAAGTGGGTTGGATCCAAAAAGATGCTCAGACATGAAGTTGTGCTCGGACAAAATCTACTTGGACGAGAGGGGGAATGGGAAATATCTTCAAAACCTTTTTGTATAATCACCCGACAAACAAATTTTAGTAATGCATTCACCATAAGGATTTCTTGCGTTGACACAAGGAAAGAAATACAGGAGAGTGTATAACTGTAATCGATTGACTCTACCCGAGCCCATGCATGACACCTATTCTATCGACATCGGAAAGATAAAAGTCAAAGTCGACAAGCCAACGTGAGAGCTTCTAAGGAGCACTCGACCTGTTAGAAATAGCATCCCAGTCTCCTCCAAATCACAGCCTAACATCTTAAAAATCGATGGAAACATTGTGTAATCTAGTCTTAGATGTAGAGCAAGAAGTGATTGGCAGGGCTGGAATGCTTTTTATCATAGGTCTGTCTGTTCGATCAGGGTTGATCTGGTGCCTAAACTACCACAAATTAAATTCGACTGCAAGAGGATTTGAACTCAGAAGGATTAAACTAAATACTGTGATGCAGTTCATTCAATGTACTACCATTTTTGCCACTTAACCACTCTTAAATTTATCACAATGCAGTGATTAATGAATGTTAAATTTATTTCAAATAAGAAATCTATTAAATTAGTGTTGAGCAGTCGTGGTTGAAGAATTCCCACTTCTCGGAAATAATTTCTCTAAAATAAACAAATGCAGTAAAAAAAAAAAAAGAAACAGCAATAAAATAAGATAAAATAAACAAACAAACAAATCAAATCAAAACAAAAATAACAATAAAAACTATTATTGATGAGCAATTTTTACATAAAATGATTTTATTTTTTTCCGATGATGGAAAACAGTATTGGATTATATTTAAATTAAAAACATAAAATTCTATAAATGTAAGGAAATAATTGAAAAACAAGAATTAATGAACGAGGCAATTTAGAAATATTTTAAGCATTATATTAGCAAACTTAACGGTTGTTTGTAAAAAAAAAAGAAGAAACAAATTAACAGATTTATACACTTCCATCACTTTTGGAATTGTAGAAAACGGGACAAGATGTTGAAAATGGAAATTGTCTTATTTTTTCATTTTTCATTTTTGTTTTCATTTCTTTTGAAAGATCTATTTATTAACTTTTCCCCAATACATTTATTGCTTCTAATTTCTGCTTCCATACGTTGGCTGATTGTGATGAAAATCTGAACATTTGTATTAATTCTTAAAGCAATCATTACATGAATGCCTTAAAGTAAGGTTTTACTAATTTGCTACTCAACCATGGAATGGAATTGGCACCGACATTCTTAAGAAGGTTTCACTAATCAAATTAATTATAATTTCGTTGCACACAAACGTACACAAACACGCGCACACACACACGCACACACACGCACACACACACGCACAGACACACACACTCTCACACACATGTATATGTATATATATATATATATATATATATATATGTGTGTGTGTGTATGTGTATGTGTGTGTATATATAGTTAATTATAAACTGTCAATCGAAACGATCGTAGGCATGACATAGCATATTAAAATAAGGTGTTCTCATTATTTATAATTAACTATATAACTCTATATTGCGTGTGTGCATGTATGTACATCCTTGATATATATTTGTGTGTCAGTATAACTACACATATAAGACAGTTATATTGAGTTCTAACAGATTGGTGTTTGTACTTTGCTATTAAGCAGAGAAATTATAACACACACACACACACACACACACACACACACACACACACACATATATATATGTGCGTATATATATACATATATATATATACATACATATAATATTCGTATATATGGGGAACATATAGTTAGGCATATTTTATTCATTTAGGCATATTTTATTAAAACACTACTATGTTCATGTTTTCTCTTTTTATCAAGTTTGTTTTTCATATTTTTGTATGAGACCCTTGCAGATTGTTTGCAACAGTAAAGTTCCTAAATCTGTCATCAACGTTTCTAGACTTTCACAGTCTTATCTTCAAGATGTTGATATGTGTAACTGCCTCTTTTATAGTAGGAAAATGTGATTTGTGTAGACTTTATCACCGGAATTTGAAATTTGATCGTTAGATCTAAACATCATCAATCACATGTTTATTTTGTTTATGACGTGTGTATGTTACTTGCATGTTCCTTTTAGCATTGAGCTGCGTTATGAGCGATGCTTTCATCATTAATTGTTTATAGTTGTGAGGGATTCTATATATTATAGATGTATTGTCCACTAATATTTTCCTATCTAGCTTTGTCTTATGGTGTGTTACGTAATGTGTTGCAATTGCTCCTCGTTTTAAATGCATGGTGAGCCTATGACAAAGTGATGTACTTCTAGTTCGTTTATGGTTTGGTGTGATGTATTTTGTGTTCCGTTTTATGAGATTTTTGATGATGTATTCGTCTGGTCTATAGTTAGTATTCATTTGAATTATACAAGAAATTTAATGTGTGATTTGAGTATTTCTAATGCTTGTAATGTCTGACGTATTATTTGCATTGAATTTACGATTGCATTCTTCTATGGCTTGGTCTTGTAGTCTATTAGAATAACGGTTGAAAATTAGTGTTTGTTTTTTCAGTGAATTTCTTTATCTAGTGCTTCATTTCTGCAAGAGAATCTACATAATATGCACCAGACCAGATACGTGGGCAATGTACTCGTTGACATGGAGAGACGTCGAGAAATTAAAGGAAGGCCCAGTCTTGTATGTGCTTTCTCAATTAATAGGATGGACATAAATGGGACACATCTCTCATTACCTTTATTAGATCTGCAATGAGAATGTTTAATGTTGTATTTGTACATCATCGTCGGCTTCTGTTAGTCTCGTGAGACCATGGATCTGCGCTTGGAAAGTCTTGCTTTGGTATTGTTGGCAGAGCAGAATCTGCTCTGGCTGTAGAGGCCTACACGGGATTGAGTCCTGGTTGCAACGACTGCATTTGAAGGCAGTGTCTGCCAGTCTTGTTTGCTACTGTTTTTTTTCACCCAGTGCGCGTTTCTTCAGCAGCAAGCCTCTGCTTCTACTCTCGTCTTTTAAACCACTGACTAGTTCCAACCTCCAGTGGGAGCGATCACCTGCATTATCCTCCCACCTTTCGACGTTCATGTTCAGTGACTTCATGTCTGTCTTGCAGACATATTTGAAACGAAGATATGGTCGGCCTTGTGTTCACTTGCCGGAGGATAGCTCCCCATACAGCACGTCTTTCGGAATCCTCCCGTCTTACATGCGTTGTATGTGGCCAAAACAACGGAGCGTCATTGTTGGAGCAGGATGAGAAGGCTGGGTATTTAAGTACGACTAGTACCTCAGTGTTGGTGACTCGGTTGGTCCACTTGATATCCAGGATGCGTCTAAAGCTGTGAAGGTGGAAAGCATTGAAACGCCGCTCTTGTCTGTAGTAGAGACTACAGGTCTCGATGGCGAAACGTGGGACGCAAACTCAGTAGACTGAAACCTTGGTGTGCGTCGTTAGCCTGCTATTTTAGACAGATGGTGAATCTGAAGTCCTGGCAGGCTTTTGAGAAGTTGTCCATAAGGTGTTGCAATTGCTCAGCATAGTGTGTTCCCGGTGCCGCATCGTCTGCACTGATGAGTACTTCCGGTACTTTGGTTTTCACCCTCAGTCGGGAAAGACTGATCAGTTTCCGGTCTGATCTTGCGTGAAGGTAAATACAATCAGTTGTTGTTCCAAAGATGTGTTTCAGCCTGACAGAGAAGAAGATGCCTAACAGGGTGGATGCAAGCCCACAGCCTTGTTTCTCACGGCTGTGGATGATGTAGGCTTCCGAAGAAGAGCAGTCAAACTGAACGACACCATTCATGTCTCTGTGGAATGACTGCACTATCTGAAGGAGCCTCGGGGGACAACCAATCCTGGCGAGGGTTTTGAACAAGCTGTCTCTAGTCACACGGTCGAAAGCTTTCGCGAGGTCCACGAAAGCAACGTAGATTGATTGTCTTTGTTCTCTGCATTTCTCTTGTAGAGAAATGTAGATTGTGGTACGAACCCACAATGAGACTCGGAGTATATGCGATTTTCTGCGGTCTATTCAGGACCATGCGGGCAAAGACCTTCCAAACGATGTTCACCAAAGAGATTCCCCTGTAGTTGATACAGTCACCTCTCTCTCCTTTGGTTTTATACAAGGTGACAATATTGCAGTGCCCCATGACTCGTGGCACTGCTTCTTCTTTCCAGCACTGGCACAGTAATTCATGAAGGTGTTTTAACAGGTGCCCTTTGTGCACCTGACGGCCTCAGGTGGTATGGCATCCAATCCTGGTACCTTGCCGATGGAAAGACTGTCAATGGCTTTACTTAGCTCTTCGGCAGTTGGCAATGCATCCAATTCCTCCATGAAAGCAGGTAGGCATTCCACGGCAGCTAGCGGGCTGTCTGATATGCTGTTTTCTCTAGAGTAGAGTTCAGAGTAGTGCTCCACACATCTCTCCAATCTGGTTGCCTTTGTCTTTGATTGTCTTGCCTGTTATGGTTTCCAGTGCTATTGTCTTATTCTTTGTTGGGCCGATGGAGTTTTTGATCCCCTCGTACATTCCACAGATGTCGCCTATATCAAATGATGACTGAATACTTTCACAGAGTTGTAACCAATAGTCATTTACACAGCGTCTGGCTGTTATCTGGACCTAGTTTCTTGCTATTTTAGTGCTTGCGGGGTTTCCTGGGTGGAGTAGCGTTTATGTTCTAGTAGTGCAGCTCGCTTTAACTCGATGACAGAGGCGAGATTGCTTGAGCTCGCTTCAAACTAGTCCTGTGTCTTGCGCTATTTCTTTCCGAAGGCCTTGAGTGCAGTGCTGCGGTGGTATCCCTGAGATAGCCGCATCACGACCGAGCATCTTCTGGTAGGTCTACAAGGAAAGCCTCCTCTAGTAGTGACTTGATGAACTCCTCCGCTTTGTCTGAATGTTGTGTCGTACTGGTGTTGATGAACTCCCTACCTGGAGGCCTGGTGTAGTGCATCTTATTTTGTCAAAGTTTGATCTTGCAGCAACCGTTGTTCAGCCGGTGCTCTGAAAGGATCAAGTCTTGAACTCCTATCTCAGGTGGCAGCGTTTTTTTATTATGAGGTCTAGTTGGTGCCAGTGTGTGCAGCGGGATGTATCCAAGACACTTTGTGTTGTGCTTTAGTCTGTAGTCGCCAAGTAGTGGAAGTTGTTCTTAGCTTGAGAGTTGGTCGTACAACTCGCCCTTTGCGTCATGTGTAGAATGGAGTGTTGGGGCAGAGACACGGACAATGTTGACAGACCTATAGGATATGTGCAGTCGAAGTGGGAACATCCGCTCTGCCCTCTCTCACCGTCGTCCACTATCTTTAGCAGCAAATTTCTTACTGCGAAGCCCTGCTCTCTGATCTCATCGGAACACTTCCTCTGCTAGTAGAAGGTATAGTCCCTCTCACGTAGAGATCTCGATTCTGTGAGACCTGTCTCTTGGAGTGTTTCGATGTCCACTTGGAGTCTCAGGGAGTGTAAACAGTTTGTTGTTCTACTACCTTGAAAAGACAGGTAGGTCCGTCAGATCCGTTATCTGCAAGTCCTACCCCTTTGACAGTACCACATGTCAAAATAACTG